>JAVSCE010010428.1:0-72257 GCA_032199065.1 Smutsia gigantea
CTTTCTTGTTAAGTTATTGTAAACACAGTCTAATGTTTCTTTTATTTCTCTCCTTCTTATTCCTCCTCCTCCATTCTTTCTATACTAGGTGTTTTATTCTTTGCCTTTAGTTATTATTTGGATGGTCTGCTTTCTTCGCTATGATTTTTTCTCTGGTGATCTTTTAGCCTTAGGTGTGCTTCCCTCTAGAGCAGTCCATTTAAGATATCCTGGTGGTGGTTTATGAGAGGCAAACTCTCTTAACATTTTTCGTTTATCTAGGAAATTGTTTAATCCCTCCATCATATTTAAACGATAAATAAGTGCTGGATACAATATTCTTGGTTCGAGGCGTTCTGTTTCATATGATTAAATATATCATGCCATTCTCTTCCGGCCTGTAAGGTTTCTGTTGAGAAGTCTGATGATAGTCTGATGGGTTTTCCTTTGTGGGTGATCTTTTTCTCTAGCTGCCTTTAATACCCTGTCTTTATCTTTGATCTTTGCCATTTTAATTATTTTGTGTCTTGGTGTTGTCTTCCTTGGGTCCCTTGTGTTGGGAGATCTGTGGGCTTCCGTGGACTGCGAGACTATTTCCTTCCCCAACATGGGGAAGTTTTCCAGCAATTATTTCTTCAAAGACACTTTCTATCCCTTTTTCTCTCTCTTCTTCCTCTGGCACTCCTATAATGCGAATATTGTTCCGTTTGGATTGGTCACACAGTTCTCTTAATATTCTTTCATTCCTAGAAATCCTTTTATCTCTCTCTGCCTCAGCTGCTCTGTACTCCTGTTCTCTGTTTTCTATTCCATTAACAGTCTCTCGCATCTCATCCATTCTGCTGTTAAGCCCGTCGATCGCTTGTCTGATTTCTGCATTGTCTTTCCTCAGTTCCCTCACTTCCCTCAGCTCTTGCACATTTGTCTGTAGGTCCATCAGCATGGTTATGACTTTTATTCTGAATTCTTTTTCAGGAGGCTGTGCATTTCCATCCCTTCAGACTCCCTCTCTGGGGTTGTCTGGTTGATTTTGGTCTGAACCATATTCCTCTGTCTTTTCATGTGCTATAATTTGGTCACTGATAGTTGCCACGTATGTCAGCTGGGCTCTTTAAGACTTTAAAAAGAGAAGAAAAAAAAAAGAAAAAAAAAGAGTAAAAAAGAAAAAAGGAAGAAAAGAAAAAACAAAAACGAAACAAAAAACAAAACAAAACAAAAAAAACAAAAAAAAATGCCCACCAGACGTAGATTCTGTGGGAATGCTCTGGGTGGCGCTATTGCCCCACTATTCCACAGCTGTGACTGTGCCGCTCCGCAGGGCCCTTTATCGCTCTGGCAGGGGTGGGAACGAATAGGAGGCTGTTGATCTCAGTGAGAAGTGTTAAGTATGGCTACGCTTCCTCAGTCGCCAGCTAAGGTGTCTGAAACTCCCCAGGACTCCCAGCCTGCTGGGCTGGGTGTGCTGGGGCGATCCGGCTCCTCCGCTGGGCTCCTGTCTCTTTAAGACCGCTGAGGAAAGCGCGCACTTTTTTTTTCCTTCCCGGAGCCGACTGCAAGCCCCCTGGCGCGTTCCCCGCTCAGATCCTGCCCCTCTGTCTCTCCAATCTCCGCTGCACTGCGCAATGTGGGTCAGCGCTCCCCGCGCAGATCACCGGGGCTGGTTACTACTTCGCGGGGTGCACTTCCACTCCCTCCGGCTCTGAATCCTCTCCTCCCGCCGGTGCGCTGGGGTGGGGGAGGGCTCGGGTCCCGCCGGGTCGCGGCTCCGTATCTTACCCGCCTCTTGGGGTGCCGAGTCCTCTCGGGTGGAGCTGCACGCTGTGCGCTTTCCTGTGTATTCTCGTCTCTCTTTTAGGAATAGATGTGTTTTCTGTGTTTTCGTAGATAAATATAGTGTTGGGAGGAGATTTCTGCCGCCCTGCTCACACCGCCATCTTCCCGGAAGTCTGGATGATCAATTTTGATGACCAAGGAGAACTAGGCTACACAATGGGAGCAGAGAGCATTGTGTCTAGAACCCAGGAGATCATTTGGATATTTATTACTCCTAGGTCCACTGATAAAAATTAATGGAAGACTATAACAATCAAATGCAGGCAGGACTAGTAAGAGTTCAGAGCCTTCAAAAATGAAGGTGCATAAACAACCAGGGTGTTGACCGAAGACAATGGGAGTATGACTGGATAGTGCAAGAGAAGCATCATAAATATCAACTGTGGTCATGTAACCAAGAACAGAAACCAAAACTATCATGATTATGTGTATTTCTTTTCTTTAAATTGTCCCCTTTCCTATTTTTTCATATAAGGTATGCTGCCGGTGGTAATCCTTCTAATTCTGTCTTTATATTCTGGAATATCAAAGAATTGTGACTGTACTAAAGAGTAATGATCATTAACTTCATTAAGTCCTAAATGACTGGTGGGACTCTGGGTCTTCATTCTTTCAAGAGGTTGAGCCAGTCTTTGTTAACTTGAAGGATAGTTGGGTCATGGGAGATGCAAGTGTATTGTTGCTTATAAATTTCAATATTTGTTTATTTGGTATGTATGGGTGATAAGTAGTCAAAGGAGTAGATTGTACTGGATAGACTTTACTTTTTAATGAAATGGTATTTATTCATTTATTTTCTCATGTTCTTTCTTCACCTCAGGGTTTAGAAACTTGAAAATTACCTTCTTAAAAATCTCTTGTCAACTAGGTTTAGAATCTGCCAGTAAGTGACACATATATGAGAATATTGCACCTTAAGCAAAAGCAGACAGATAAAAGAGCTTGGCAAATGGCAGGCAGGAGGTTTTGTAGATCCTCAGAGGGTTTCCAGAGGAATCACTTGATTCATGCTTTAGGCAGCTGTGACTTATTGGCAGTTGTTTCTTGTGATTCCTGCAACTTCCTGAAACCTGGCATCCTGGCGTTAAATCAGAAAGCTAACAGTTTTTACCTGTTTTTCACTTCACCAGCATTTCAGATGATTTTGTGGTAATCTAGTTCCCTGTATTATGTCCCTTCCTGCTTTAAAGAATGCTTAAAGTAGATACTGTTTTCCCTCCATAATTCTGATACATCAGATTCACAAATGATACTCCTTCCCCTTTTTGAGACTCTTCAGCTATTTCCCAATATTAATCCATTACTACCAGGGAAAGAAAAACATATATGACTGCAAAAAGCACATCAGGTTTAGGATTTTTTTTTACATTAGGCCAAACTATACTTTTTACTAGTATTTTGATGTAGGTTTTGTGTGGTAACTTAGGAGGGATCTTAGGATTCTCACCAAAACACAGATGTCTAAAATAAAAGACAATCGAAAGAAGAAATACAAGAGATTATATTAAAGACTCTAAACTGATTTTCCATCAGCTTGATTCTGATTTTCTGGGCATGAAGATCATTGCATATTTCTAGAATTGGTGTGATCAATTACAATAAACATGTATATGCAGAGATGGGGCAGTTAAGTCTGGAGAGTCAATGATAATCATCCTCATCATCATAATTAACATGAATCAAGTCCTTACTATGTATATACAAAGTTCCTCAGATGAATTTTAATCCTCCCAACAATCCTATGAGGTAGCTATTAATTATCTTTTCATATATAAGAAACTGAAGCATCAAGAGGTTGTTTCCTATTCAAGGATACACATCTAGCCAATGAGATATCTAAAAACACATTCATCAGTGGAATGGTCAATACTGTTTCATTAATAGCCAGAAATTCATAAACTATCAAATGTAAAATAGCTTTCCTCCTCTCACCTGCCTACTGTAATAACCCACTTGTGCTAATTGGGGAAAACCATGGGGACTTTGTAGATTCAGGAGGAAGAAGGAAGAAACTGAAAAGTTTGTATGACTTTGGTGCTATGACTCCAGAGTTGGGCTTTCATAGAGTAGAATATATCAAAAGAGGCAAACGGAGGATCTTTCTTTCACAGCTTCTGTATCCTTTCATTCTCCAGGTTTCCAAATGATAAATCTGTTGCTCTTTCCCAGGTTTATGGAACTAAAGTATCAGGTATAAAAGATGGCCTTACAGAGAAAGCTCTGGTGAGGAGTTAAAAGTTGAGCACATTAGAACCTCTCCCTCAGTATGCTTACATATATAAGCTTCCAGTGTTATAAAGTTTTCCAAACTATGAGTATAGCAAGATACTTCTATAATATAGTGTGTGGGGAAAATACGTATTTCAAGATGCTCATTTAAAAGATACCTCAATGCAAGAAATTATCATAAGTATAACTGTTAGTATTTTGTCCAGCTAGTACATTTCCAGCATATAAATATGTATTTAGATTTATGTATATATGTACCAATGTTTTTTTTCCCATCAATGAAATAACTATAGAAGACTTAAAGTCCAAAATACTGAGGTTTTAGATTTTTCAGGAATTTAGCTCATATGATGATGGCGGAACTTCATAATAATGTTACAGGGAATTCTGTGTAGGTCCTCTACTAACTAGAAAAATGATAATTCTGAACGTCATTTGGGGTTTAGGAATATGTTACTGGATGCCATGAAAAATAGCTGAGGGGCTACCCCCAAGACTGAAATCACAGCGAAGGCACACACGTATTTAAACTTGACATACAGTGCAAGGGAGTGCATGAGTAAATGTGTTAGATTTTGAAATGCTATTGTTAAAAGTACATGGGCAAAAAGTAGATCATTTTGGTGGCTCATAATAATCCATGGATGCTTCTGGACCTGGTAATATGTAGTAGCTAAGCAAGGAAGAGAAGGGAAGGAATTTCAGGGGAGTAAGTACCTTGAGCAAATGTAAAATGAAGTTTAATAAATATTGAATATCCTAATTTAGTCAAGGCATTCACAGAAATAAATATTACAGATGAAATCATTCATCTTGGGTGTAGAAGAAATTATCAGATGTTTCATAAGCTATCTGTGGGACATTTTAAACATATGGTTCTGCCCATGATCACAGAAACAAGTCTTGGTTTTTCTGAAGGAGTTTATTAAATATTTGGTCTTCAAAAGAGTTATGTCCCCTTGGATATCTACTTTATCCAAAGATCATAAACCTCTTCACAATTGTTATGCTGTTATAGTTTGCTTCCAAATGATTGTGTTTTTAAATGTTTCAGTGTTTCCCTTCTGGAAGGCAGTTGTCAAGGATGATCACAAAATGCTGTTTGAAACATGACTAGCAGTACATTGAAAGATGCTGTTTTAGTGGACCAAATTCATGGCTGCATCCCACATTTGGCATCTTCCTACCAATAGAAGGAAGTAGGAAGTATATTTGTTTAGTCAGAAAACTTGCATTCATTGTTTATGCTGGCTGCACAGGAGGGTCAGTGGGTATATATATTAGTGTTCTGATTGCAGGGCACTTTTGAATACTCATTAATGGAGTTTGGAGAGTTGTGAAAAGAAATATAACAGTTATTTTCATAGACTTACTTCAAAGTAGTATAATTACTACAAATACTGCCTTAGTCTCCTACTGAGACAATCAGAACCTAATTTCAGATAAAATAGAATGCAAGCAAAAGAAAATGAAAGGCTAAAGCCAGCTAATACTTCTCTCCTATGATAGTATTTTTAGTATCTCTCCTAGATACGTATTTAGTAGGCCTGTAGCTACTTCCAATGATAATTTCCATTCAGCTTGGAATTTAGGAATATATTGGAAGTAAGTTTATTTTTCCTTCCACTTCATATATTTCCAGAGAATTCTTGTCTACCTGTGTGTGTATAGACATCCTTTTTGCTCATACTTGGATAATACACAGAAATTATTTAAATTCTCCAGGCTTCCTTTCTGGGTGCAAGGGCTCTGAGATGACCAGATCTTTCTTTCACAGCTTCTGTATCCTTTCATGAATGTATCTGCAGAGCTAGGAATCCTCAAAGTAAATGTGTTAGGACCAAGACATCAAATGCTGTCTTGTAAGGGAGAGTTTTAATATTAACTAATTAAGTAAATACTTAATTATGTTAAGTGTGTGCAGTATGTGCAAGTGTGTGTTTGTTTTTTAAAGACCTTTCTGACTGGCGGGGCTTTTTTTCTTTTTTCGCACAATAGATTAGGCATCTGATGTATGGATGTATTCCTTGAACACTTTGACAATGAGGTAGGTTTTTGTCCGGTATTCAAAAATCCCTTTTCCTGGAGAGGCCAAGAGATAAAGTAAATGTGTGAGAAAGGCCATGAGGGAGACTATAAGACATTATGGCAATTACAGCAAACTGAAGAGCATCACTTGTTCCAGATAGATCGTTTCCCTTAACAAAATGTGAACTAGTATTGCCAAATATTCAGTTTTGTAAAAGAAGCTAGAATATTGGAATTTATTTTAAAAAGTTCAGGCTGCAAAGCATGGCTGTGATCTAGGCTTCAGGACCATCATTAATAGCCCTTGTAAACTTTTACATAGTAATAAATAATATATAGTAATAAGTATGGGCAAAATTTGACCTGCAGAATGAAAAACAACTATGTCCAAGATCTATGTGGACAACAGCTATTTTATTTAACACTGAAAGTGTTAGTTGCAAATGATACATATAATTTTACATTACTGATCAGTACTTAAATATTTTAGATCCATATCTTCAGTTATTGATCCATTTACTAGTCTGTTCATCCACCCATCCATCCATCCAACTATCAATATACATTCACCTATAAGGTATAGTTGTTCAGGTCTGAGCTCTGGAGTCACACTGCTGAGGTCCAAATCTTTACTCTGCCAGCTAAGTGTCCTTGGGAATTCACTTAACCTCTCAGTGCCTTAGTTTTCTCTTATGTAAAATGTGAATAAGGACAGTCACTATAGCATAGGGTTGTTCTGAGGACTGAGATTAGTTTTTATCATGTATCTCCAGCAATGGTCTTAATTTTCTGGGCATTATCATATCAGTGCTTGTGACCAAAAAAAGTGATCTCATTGATTCCCAATCCACTACCAATGTGAGATACTCAGATAAAAGAGAAATGAGAACAAGAGACATCTGGACATGAACTCTACTGTAAAAACTTTACAGGGTTTGAGGAAGACAATTTTATCACAGAGCATTTAGCCATTAGAGTTTCTGTGACCCCAATGCTAGGCTGCTTTAAAAAGAAGTTATACATGTATATATTTTTTTCAGATGGTGGCTTATGGACTTGCTATATAGGTATGTGTTTCCTTAAATGAATCTGCCTCTCTTTCTTGATTATCTATTTCACAAAATGAATCCTTCATGTTACAAGAGAATTTAGAGTTGTGTTGCTTTAAATAGCAAGCTTTCAATGCATTCAAAGTATGAGTCAATTTATGAAAAATTGATTTACACACAACTTTACAGGAACAAATCTATTGCATAAAAGCTGTTACAGAACTCAATCCAAAAAGCTTTAACAAAATGTGGAACCAGTTGCTTGTCTAACAGCAACCTAACTATTCATGACCCCCACCTTCCCTCCAGTTCTCTCAACACTGAAACCTTTGTTTAGCCTTTTGAACTTGTGTCCAAACTGAGTAAGCATTGCAGAAAAATTTGATAGTAGTGAATATATGACCTAGATACAGAATTAAATGTTTTGGAAGAGAGACTCTTATCCTACTTATGCCTGTCAATAAAAATCAATTGATTATTTTCTAGAGAAAAAAAGCTAACATAAAATTCCACTTTATTAAGGGTAATTGCTTTACTACACATGAACTGTATAGCTTGTTTTTATTGTTGTTTTGCTAGTTATTTTTTGGTCCCAAAAGAAAACAGACTTTAAGCCTAAAAGCAATCATCAGCGGGAAATTCTGACAGACCTCGATAGGCTGTCAAAGAGCCATTTAGCACACTAGCTCTCAGCACACAAATAATACCCTTGTGGCCATGTAAATACAAGAAACAAAAAAAGCAAAGTGAACTCCCCTCCCTGAGGTGGACTCTCATTTCCCTGTGCCTGGTCATGCAGGGCCCATTGTACCATTAATTACATCTTGTGCTTCCAGTAACAAATGTGAAAGTATTTGGCTTACTTGATAGACATATAATTAATATACATAACTGGATGATAAATGGTACCTTTCTGGTTCTCTCAGTGTTTAGCTGAGGGACCCAAAGTTAAGGAGAATAGGTGTTAAATGCCAGCAAGTTTTAAAGAGATGTCAGCATTTAGACTTAGTACAGTGTGAACTGCTTCTGTGATATTTCTTTCATCCTCTATAATAAACTGAAGTTTGAAAGTAATTGATAGCATAAATGAAAGGGAATTGGGGTTGCTTTGGAATTCTTGAGAAGAGTAGCCTGTGTCCACTGGAGTGTGTGGTTATATGTACCCATGACTTTGGTATTTGACTCCGACCTGGAAAAGCCTAAAGATAAGGGGCTGGGGGAGGAGTCAGAATTGGAAGACTGGGTATATGCTTTGCTTTTAAATGGCCAGAGCAGACAAGTAGCTGGGCTTGAGCCATTTGGAAATATGATGTGAGTAAAACTGCAGCATTTCCAGAATCTCTCGCCTGGCTTTAGTGCATCTCCATACAATAGGTGTTTCCGAGGGGTGGAGAGAAATAGTACATTTCCATATCAATAGGTAATTACAAGGGTGAGTGAGGGCCTGAGATGTTGGGTGGGGGCCTCTTCTGTAGCCTGGTCACAGAAACACTGTGGTGGGGGTGGGGGCAAGTGGACTGCTTATAAAAAATAAATGTTTATTTCTTGTAAACAAGGAAAAGCTTGTTTCTCCCACTTTATTTCTCCCTTTGACTGATTTCAGTTTCAAAGGTATTTTGCCCTGGGATTTTCCCCCCAGAGTTACACATGCTGTATGAGAGAGCTGTCTGCTGAGCAAGGTGACCACAGAAGCAACAGCCTAAGTGGCTGTGCCTCTGGAGCAGTTGCTAAGGGGTTGCCATGAAGCTGCAGAGAGATGCAACAGCTTAGAGGAGGAAACATGGCAGACTCCAGGGTTTTTGTGGGGCCACAAAAAGGCCCTGTCTGCTATCCAGAAAAGGATGCCAGAGAACAACCCCACAGGTGAGGCTGTCCTCTCTTTCTCCCAGTTCTGCGTTCTGGAAGGGCTAGAGGCAGCATAGGTGGTGGGCAGGAGGGGGAAAGAGGAGCAGGAGCCAGTAAGTCACCTCCCTGCCACCTCCTCTGCAGGGAGATCTTTCCATTGGAAGAATGTTCATGTTCGGATTTAGGTATGACTTGGTATGTTAATACCCCAAAACGAGATTTTTCTGTTGCTTAAAATTGGGATCTTCCAGGGATATTGTTAGAGGCAGGAAGAGTAGTTAGAAGGGAGATTAGTTAGAGTGGGTTTGAAGGACTTTCATGAGGAGAAATATAAAGATTTTTCTGATTAGCATAGTTGAGTTGGCCCATTCAATAAACTGTTGCCTATACAAGGTAATGGTTAAAAATATCCTTTTATATTATGAAAAAATGGCAGGGCAGCAGGATTTGCCCAGTTCTTTGACATAAAATGCCACAAGCATAGTGGTAAAGAGAAATGTTGAGAATATTATTTGATATTTCACTGTAAAAGAATTATCTCCAAAGTTCAGGATAATAAGCTCATTACTGTTACTCAAAATGTCACCCAAGCACCATCTAAGAATCACTTCGACTCCTCATCTCCCTCATTTTCTGTTCAATCAACCACTAAATCCTGTCTCTTGGAGGTAGCTTTCCAATCAGTTCCTTTTTTCCCAATCTATCCCTACTACCCTAGTCAGATCTTACGTGGACTAATCCAGTAGCTTCTGTGGTCTTCTCTGTCTCCAGTCGCATCTTCTTCTGTCCATCCTTCATTGAATGACCATGGTGGTCTCTCTGGCATGTAAATTATGTCACTCTCTTTCTTAGAATCCATCATTAGCTCCTCCTTGATGACAGCACAGCTTCTAAAGCTTTGAGCTGGCCCCTGCCCACTTCTCCCACTTTATCTTCCACATTCTTCTTCTGTTAACACTGATTAGATTCTGAAACAATTTTAGTAAGATTGTTTCTATTCCTGTGCTCGGAGTTTTTGCCTGGGATAGTGATGCTATTGGCTAGGAATGCCTGGGAGCACTCACCTAGGCCCATTCTGCTTGAGGTGAGCCCCGCACAGATGTTTCTTCAACTGGAGCCAATGTTGTGGCTGAGCCAGCCCTTGTGCTTCTTAATGCAATTGCAAGGTGCACCTCAACAGCCCTCAGGGAACTTTGAACAAACAAGGTCTATTACTCACAAGTTCTGGAGGGTACACAAACATACCTGGGGCCACACAGTGAGGTCACAGGTAGAGAGAGAGTGGGATTCTGACACTACTGGGGCCAAGGGTGGGGTGCCTAAGGTTTTACCAGTTTGCTATTGGTGAATGTAAAACCTAAGAGCAGGAATTAAAGCACAGTAAAGGAAAAAGAGGGTCACTCAAATGGTCATTTATCTGGGTCAACGAGGGCCTTCTAAAAGCAGAACTTCATGGGTGGGGCAGCCTGGCTCTTTACCTAGCTGTGTAGCTGGCAGTGTGTTTGAAGTGGCTGCCTTGGCAATCAAAAGCCTTATGTCAGGCACTTAAGAGTGCAGTCAGAAAAGCTGATGCTAATCACCTTGCACTACATCCTGGAATACCCTTTCCCTGCTTTGTCTGATTGACCACCACCTTCGGTACTCTTTCTGCTGTGCACACCAAGGGGGTCTTCTAAGGCACTCCTGAACATGCAGACTCACAAGGTTAGCCTAGGCCACATTGGGCACCAATTTGCTTAGAATGTTGCACACAGGAGTCACAGGTTGCCAATAGGGCAACAGCTGGTGGTGTCTCAGTGAGAGTCCATACAGTAGTTGGTGGATCAATCCATAGAGCCCTCTGTGGGGGTGCTCTCATCTCCCAAGGGGATGGCTCAGGTCCAAGGAGAGATCTACATGGGGAAAATGAAGGTATGCTCTGCCGTAGAAGAGACCATATGCCTCACAGGGCTAATATTTCCTGTAAAGATTACATAGGCACTGCTTCCCAGGGTCACTGTACTCAGGAAAGTTCAAAGCTGTGGTTCTCCCATCTGGTGTTTGTAGTTCATTTATTGTTTTCCCAGTCTAAATGCAGTCTACCAGCCAGGGATCATTTTTACCCTAAGTAAGGTTACATAGCAATGTAGTTATTACATGTTATTTTACCTTCCAAATAACAGAATTGGTAGGGTCATTAAATGTTGGATTCTATGTAGGAAGGAAAAGGTTATCAAACCCTTTTATTTATTCCTTCCTTCCCTATGAGACTTCCCCTTCTCCATCCCTACTTCCTAAATTATTGACTCCATTTTCTATACTACTTATGTAGCTTGTATATACTTCTGTTGTTGGCCGCATCCTAGTAAGTGGTAATTGTTATATTAAAGTACTTGCTAAGTCTAGTCTTTTGAACGTGGCTGTGGGGTTGGGAACAAGGATTGTAAATTCATGACCTCAAACACTGAGAATGTTTGACCACGTTTATTTGTAACAAAGTAAAAACAGTTGACAGTTAAAGTCTCCAGATGTATTTTGTTGGATTTTGATTGTCTTTTCTCATCCACTGGGTATAAAGTGTAAACTGTTAGACCAGATAATTTAAGTGCTTTTTTAAAAAATCAGATCTTTCTTTCAAAAACTACTAGCTAAAATGAATATATGATCTAAATTAAATTAATGCTTTAATGATTTTAATTGAGAAAATGTGATATTTTAATTAGACCAGCTCATGAATTAAAGATCATCATTAAACTATGGACCATGGAGAACTTGTAATACCTCTACATCAAGTTCAAGTGATGTCCTCATCTAGAGCAAATGATGACCTCTGGATTTAATGAATATGTTATTAGCTGTTAGATTCCTTAGATTCAGTCCATGAATTTTAAACCTCTCTGAAAGATGTTCAAAATGATTGGAAAAGTGGAGATGGAGGTAAACAGGACCAGCTGTTTACCAGAAAACCTCTTTCTACCTGACCTCCTGCTGAGTTAACACAATGGTTCTCCAGAGAACATTATGACTCACTCCCCTTCTGGTATTTACCACAGACTCATGTATCTCATTTCTTTTACACTGCTTTAACCCTACCCTGATAGGGAACATCGTTATCCACACTTAGAAACTGATTCAGAAGTACAAAGGCCAGCAGATTGCAGGTTGGCTGATCCCTCTTCAGTCTGGTTTGCCTCACACCAGTGTCCATGACTCTGGGAAGGTTGAATGCCCTGAGAAATTTGAAGCCTGGGCTCTGTTGATAGCAGAGTTTGAGGAGGTAAAAAGAAAGAAACTGGAATAATCTTACCTAAAACCCTAATTGCTGAAGTAAAGAGAGAGAAATAGACCAAGGAAAGGAAGTGGCAATCACTGTCAGAAGGATAGAACAGTGAGTTTCCACTGCAGAGTATATAAGGAAATAAACTGCCAATGGAAAACTGGATTCTTGAACTCCACAATAACCCTGGGCTGAAATGTTCACGTGGGGAGGGTGACAGCCAAGGCCAACCTCAGCCCCACTCTCACTGTGCTGTACCCAGATTTCAATCATTTCCAGTCCTCAGTGCTCTTGTCCCAGGTATGTGGGAGGGGAGAAAACACATGCACTTTTTGTCTTTGCTGAAATGTCTGTACGGAAATACTGAAAAGTAAATTAGAAAACTGAGCATTGAGCAAACTGTAAAGGAGGATGTAGTCAGTGTAGATGTGTGAATGTATCCCTGAGGTGCTGCACTGAAACCACAGTTTCTTTGTCGACTTTCTTTCCTGCTTATTGTATATGAAAGGAAACTCCATGCAAAAATAAATAATCTGTGCTTAATGCAGGCATCAATAATTGATGAGTGATGAGAGCATTGCATGATAATGTAGAACCAAGTTTGCTTAATGTAAGTATTCTTTCAGAAATGAAACCATTCAATTTATCTAACCAGATACCTGGAAGATTCCCTTTGCTCCTTATTATTAGAAGGTGTGCAAGTACGGATTTGTATATTTGGATATCCTGCCTCAAAATTTTATTTAGTTATTTCCTACCCTGGCTTAACTGAGTGGCAGTAACATCGTAGAGAATACTGAGTGAAATTCCTGGGACAGTTTTCTTTCCAGACTTAAAATCAAAAGGAATAGATGAAATTATTCACTTGAATACTAATTTAGGGCACTCCCTGTGAGGTCTCATTGTAAGGCATATTTTTAGTTGAAACCATCTTATAATAAGGTAGCTTTTGTCCATATTAATGGCAACTAACACTTATTGACTATTAAGCATAAAATCTCTAATTTCCAACAAACAACCCCATGTCACAGGTACTACTGTGACTTTCATTTTTGTAATGAGGAAACTGAAGCAAGAAGTGATGTAATTAGTTCAAGGTCATATACCTTGTAAGAAGAAGAGCTGGATATTGAACTTAAATAGTCTGGCTCCAGAGCCCACATGGTTTCACCAGTATCCAAACTGCATCAGGAGCCTGCAAGGAAACAGGACTTGTACTTGGGGTGGAGAATGAAGGACAATACAGTACAGACAGGTGTGTAATGAACATGCTTCTATTTATACTTCCTAGTGTTAAGTTTCTTCTCCTGCCTTCTTGACTGGTCTTTGTCTTGCCACCACTTTCCTTCTCTCCTGTGTTCTTCATCTTGCTCACTGCCTTTGCTTTATTCCATGTACCAGTACCCATAGCTGTTTTTTCTTCTCACTCTATTTCCTACTTCTGGTTGGTATTGTCAATTCTAAGATTAGTAATTAATAAGTAACAACTTCCAAATATACATCTCAATCTTGAGCTCCAAACCCATGTCCAAGCTGACCTCTGTCAGCAAGCATCTGGCCCACTGGCCCTATTGGATAGGTCTGTATTCAGATTTGCTTCTCTTCCTATATTCTCCATACTGGTTAATGGCATCATGATTTCACAATGATTTCAATTAATAGATCAAAATGAAGACCTTGATATTTTGTAAATATAAGTCCTTTAAGAGATTTATTTGCTGTTGTCTATTGACAATGCTTACAGTTTCAGCTTTTAGGAGTTTTATTTTTTCCTTATTGTGAAGTAACCTAAGCTAATTTGGCTTTTATAATTGTCAGGTTACTTTTAGTAGATTTCAACAGCCTCAGGGGACCAGGGGTTGGTGGGGGCAATAATTCTTGTCTCCCACTACCTTGCCATATGGTGGGAGGCATATTACAATTAAAGCCCGTCTCAGATGGAACTCTGCCACACATATAAACACTTGGTGGCAAGTTAAACAGTCATGTAGCCTGTAAGGCTGACTCCTAAAGTCTGAGTTCTCTGTCCTTTTGGGAACTCCACAAGCACACTGAGTGAAAATGCGTGCTGAAGCAAAAATGACAACATTCTGATGGCAGGAAGAACTAACCTTCCAGCTGAGTGAGGAATACCAGGAAAGGTGCAGGTATCTGTACAACATATCTAGCCAACCACATATTTTGAACATGACTCATATTACCAATGAAATATTATTTCTGATACCCATTTTTCTTAACTTTAAGTCCTCTAGAAAGGATTTAATTTTTTAAAGTGCTTGCTAGCCTTTGGAGAGGAGACCCCTGATTAGGATCTGTCATTTAAATACGATTGACTGTGAGTTCTAGTAAAGAAGCCTTCAAATGTTAATTAACTGCATCTAGGATGTAGATTACTGCACATACACAAAGCTATTTATACTGAAGTACTTAAAAGAAAATGATAGCTGTACAGGATATTGCCAAGGCATTTTCCAAAGTGCCTGTCCCAATTTACACTCCTAGCAGGAAATGAGAGTTCTGGTTGCTCCACATCCTCACCATCACTTGATATTGTTTATCTTAAATTTTTAAATTTAGCCATTCTGGTGGATATGTAGCACTACTGTATTGTGCTTTTTATTTCCATTTTCCTCATAGCTAATGAGGTTCAGTAGTTTTTCTATTTGAGTCTTGTAGATATGCTCTTTGTGAAATGTCCTTTCAAGTCTTTTGCTCTGTAACTCAGGGGGAAAATCCCAGGCAAATACCTTAGAAACCGAAATCAGTCAAAGGGAGAAATAAAGTTTATTTCTTACAAGCAGTCATCCACTTCTGCTCCCCCATGTCTCTTGCGACCAGGCTTCAGAAGAAGAGCCCCCCACCCAACCTCTCCTGTCCAGATAAGCCCTTGTTCATCCTTGTAATTACGTACTGATACGGAGATGGACTACTATTCTCCATCCCCTAGGAACACCCATTGTAAGGAGATGCACTAAAGCCAGGCAAGAGATTTTGGAAATATTGAAATTTTACCCACATGCTCACTTATTGTCTGTCTTTTCCCTATTGATTTGTGGGGACAATATATTTTTGATATTTTCAGAACCTGGAGAAAGTATATAAATATTCTCTCCAATTTTGTTGCTTCCTCTTTTACAGTCCTTAATTTTAATGTAATTTAAATTAATCAGAATTTTATCTGAAGTTGGACTGTTCACCAGTCATATTATGTGGTCTTAATAGCAAGCCTGGGGAAACGAAAACAATTATTTTATTCTTTAAGGTGAATTTATACTAAATCAGAAATTTCTATTAATACTAACCTACAATATTAAACAATAGAAGTTCTGCAGGGGGAAAAAATAAAAGGAAAACACATCTAGAGACAAAAGTGTTTATTTCTTACTAATCCTCAAATGTTATGACTAAGAGTTAATCAAACCAAATTTTGAAGGCCCATACTTAGAATGCTTCTTTCTGACATGACTGTGTTGTTAATTTTCTATCAGATCCCTGTTTTAAGTATTTTGGCCATCAAAAGTCATTGTGAATTCCCACAGCTTTTCCTCCAAGTATTTCTCCTCAAGGAATAATTTTTTGATTGCTTCCTACATGAAACTGCCTTTTAAGCTCATTCCTCAAATGTTTCAGTATCACTAGAGTCTCATTTTTTCTATGAATCAGAGAAAGTAAATATGAGAAACATTAATGTTGCACCATGACGTTGATGGGAATGTGACTAATATTTTTGCAGTCAGTAAAAGGGAAACTGCCAGTTTCCTGCTAAAGCATTGAACAAGCTTCCCTCTGATAGATTTTTCAAGTAACAACTACTATCTGTGCATTCCCCGACATTTTCCAACACAAGGTAGACACTTGATGTTTTTCTATCGAGGTAGAGACACCAATGGTTTGAGGGTATGAAAGTTTTATATGTTGCTGGTGAACAAAGGGTTTTATGAAGAGAATTTCAGTGTTTCTATATAGCTGGAGTCTTTCAGAGTACTAAAATGTTCCCAATTATGGAATATTTTATAATCAGATCTGAGCAGTGATAATAAGGTAGGGTGGTGTTTAATGACAAATGGGATCCAAGACGGACCCTTATACTGAGTTCCATTCTATAACCAAGAGTGTTGTTGATGGTTCATTCTTAAATTACTGACTTCTAAAATTTTCAAATTTTGAATTGTGGATAGATACAGAGGCCTGTTTAGAAGTCATATAGTTGAAACAGTGGATATTATCTAATTTTCCCGAAAGATGAGGAAAATTTCCTAAAGGAGCTGGCCTTAAAACAGTGGATGAATTGAGGGGAGAAGCTAGAGTGAGATTAGAAGTTGAGGGTGGAACAGAGAAAGGATAAAAAAGTTAGCTAAGGGCAAGTTTAAAAAGACATGCTTGTAACTGTATTCAAAGGGCCCAGAGGAAACTGGAAATCAAAACTGTGAATGACAGGTAATATAAGAATATCATTGAAACCTGTTAAAATAACAGTGTTTTGGGTACCATATGAGAGCTGAGCTGTGCTTTAGTAAGCTCTATACATAAGCCATCACTCTTCCTTATATGTGCCATAATCATATTTTCTTCACATCAGTAAATTACTTTAATCTTATTTCTCTTTCTCAGCTGCAATATTATTTCTAACTATAGCATCATATTTGATGAATCTCAATTTTCTTATGTTTACATTTCTTTAATTACTACATTTTACATATTTTTTTTGCCACAAAAATTTGTCCATGCATTTTTTTGTCTTACTCCTTTCCACAAACTATCTTCAAGTTATCTGAAGGAACTTTATAAACTTTATTTATAATCTATTCTAATATTACAACACCCTTTTGAAAGTCCTTCTTTAAATCTAGCCAAAATCTGTAATGTCCTATAACTGCCTTTTCTTCACTTGTATGTCAGGTAGACACTAAAATTAGGTGATCATCTTTGAAGTAGGCAAGGTCATTGTGTCACTGGTCTTCCATGTCCTTTTCTATGAGTCTACATCTTGTACTTGTTCCACAGAGACTGCCTTTTCTAGCTGTTTAGTAACTGTGGTCTCTTTCCTGAACTGTTTGCTTGCACATTGCATTCCTTTTGGTTATAACACAGTAATAATAAAAAATATCTCTTTCTTGAACACTTATTCCTGCCAGGAGCCTTACATAAATTATTTCAAATAATCTGTAGTAAGGAGGGTGGCTGGCTTACAGAAAAGCTAACCGGCTTGTCCAAGTTTACTTGGAAATAAGGAGGAGAGCCAGTTTTGAAATTTCATCTGACAAACTCCCAAGCTTTTGCTTTTAACTATTACATAAACCAGTGATAAAGTATTTATTCAGTGTGTTCGATGTATTTATCTGGAAAAGAAAAAAATAAGTAAATAAAAAATGGCCCTTGCCCTGCCTTCAGTGGATTCAGAGCCTCTTTGATGAGATAGGAATATTAGATAGGAAGAATATTTAAGATATTTTTCATTATATTCTTATTATGATAGTAATCATATTCTAAGTAAGGGAATAACTAAGTATAAAAAAAGCCCTTGGGTCATACATGAAGCTGATAAGGTTTACCTGGATTTATTTTGACCTAATTTAGATACAGTGCAGTAGACATGCTGCGTGGTCAGGCTGGAAGGCTTAGTTGTATAAAACTTCTTGGAAGAGATGTGAATTGAATTGGATTTGCATTTTTCCCCCATCACTGAATGTTCCTTCTAAGGGCAATTTATTGAAGATCCACTTATGGAACCTCTTCAGCTTCTTCTGGATTACTTATGAATCTGCCTAGGTCATTTGGAACACTGAATCTTTTCTCCAAAGAACTGGCAAATCTCCCTGAGCCAGAACTCCCAGTGAACATGCTATCAATGTTCTTTATCTATTATGCATCCACTGGGAATACTAAACATTAAGCTGTTATCATTTCATTATGTAACTATCAATGGCTGCGTGCTCAAAATCATATCTTCTAACATATTTTTCAAGAGTTATCACAATTCAAAGTCCAACTCTTTATTGAAATAAGATAATTAATTGCATACACTTTGTACATGTCTGTATAGCACTTTACAATTTCTAAAGCATTTACAGATCCATTAACTTCCACAAGCCCTGAGGGGTTTCACATTTTTCAGACATCTGTGACAAATTCATTGCCACAAATGTTGAAAAATAGTCCTACACCTGCCACATGCCAAAAGTGAAAGGTGGTGTGTGGTGAGACAGTAGACATGATGTGATTTCCAAGTAGAAGAGCATGGGAATTCAAACTAAGATGTAGTTTCTTAGTTTGAATCATTTCCTTCACTAAAAACAGCCACACAGACTAGATTAGTACCTTAACATTTTAGATTTAAATATATTAGTATCCTATAGTAACCATGACTCAAATGCCATAGGCATTACTCAGTTTTTTGGTTCAGGCTTATTTCTATTAAAATTCATTCCATTATTTTCTCTGTTGCTTGATGTGTACTAATATTCAGGGAAATATTTGTTTTCAGTGTATACACAAAGATGCCTTTAACATTCCTTCAAGTTTTAAAGGAGATATTTATTTGCACGTACAATAGATACTTTTGTAGGAATTCATATTCAAATTTATTGCATTTTATGCCTTGTGTCAATTTTTACATACATAATTTGCTTTATCACATTAATGAATTCATTAAAATCCATTTCAGTCCAAATTCAGTGATTTCCTGGTCAAATTCATAATGTTTATTTAGGCCCAGCTGACTACTTCTCCTGTTCTTGCTGGTACTAATGAATTCGCTGGGGATCTTACACAGTCAGATGATGCTGGAGTTAGCTGTGAGGGGAGGGGTGGTACACCCTCCTTAGACCTCCTCCTCTGCTTCTGATGCTTACATCGTCTCAATAATCAATGTCCTTGTGGTCTGTGCTCATGGTGCAAATGAAACCAGTGGTGGCTTTGGTGGGTGTCACATTTAGTTTCATCACAGCTCCAGGGAATAGAAAATTCCACATTGAAGCAACCTCTCTCCTCCCATCCCTGGTGGGTGGTCCAGGTCCTTCTACCCCCACTAGCAAATCACCTGTACTGGGGCTGGCGATCATTTCCCTCCTTATTCCAGATGCACAGAAAGCTTATAAATTGTCACCGTGTCTCTCTTAGGTCCTCAATCACTAGAGAGGGGGTGTATCTTGGTTTCCTAGGGTAATTTTAAGAAATTACCACACACTTGGTGGTATAAAACAACAGAATTTATTCTCAAAGTTCTGGAGGCCAAAGTCTGAGATCTAGGGATAGTTCTTCCTTGCCCTTCCCAGTGCCTGGTGTCTCCAGGCATTCCTTGGCTTGTGTCTGTCTAATTCTCTCCTCCATGTCTGTGTCATCTCCTCTTCTGTCTTATGAGGATAGTTGCTGTTGGATTTAGGGCCCACTGATATAATCCAGAATGGTCTCACCCTAGGTCTCTAACTTAATTACATCTACAAAGACACTTTCCCCATATAAGGCCACATTCACAGGCTGCAGGGTTTAAGATGTGGACATATCTTTTTTGGGGGGCTATCATTCATTCCACTATAGAGAATGAAAATCTGAGGCCTGTCTCATGACTGTGTGTGTGATGTTGCCATCCATCTTGCTTCTCCCAAATGCAGCTGTGCAGGACCCATTTGGCAGAACTGTTTCTCTCAAGCTGTAGACAGGAAATAAGTCTGACTTTTCTAAAATGCCCCATGAATTTCTTGAGAGGCCTTCTTGTGTTTTCTTAACTCCCTTCCCATGACCTGCCTTATGATTCTGCCCTAAGAGCTTAAGCTCTTTCACGAACTCCATTCACTTTCTCTCTTTGTATGTGTCTATCTTTGTACTCTTCACTTACCCCTTCCCTGACCCACAGCCAGCCAGCACCCCATGCCATCAAATGCTTTTTTTACTGAAAGGATGAGGGTAAAGTGCCAACCATCTCCAATCTTTCTGTCTCACATCAAGAATAGTGCTTCTTTGGACTTCACAGTTTAGGGTCAAGATCTCTGCTGTTGGAGTGAGCTCTCTTCACTGCAATGGACATCATTAAGTTTAGCCTCCAGATGGGGGAAGAACCAACAGCAACAGGAAGGAGTTTACTCAACTGACACTTCACAACTCATCCTGTCCCACCTACAAATTGAGAATTCTCATTCACGTCCACTCAAAGATGCTCTTCTTTTAGCTGCTGTAAGTATCTAGCAGTTGCTTGAAAACTTTGTCATTAAAGTTATTTTTCTTTTCCATTTGAGTAACATCACCATCCACAAAAACACTTTAGTGCAACTCTTGCCAATACAAAATAAAGTAATTTGGGGTTGATGGCAACTCCGGGTCCATGTCTGTTTTTGAAATAAATGAATCCTTATCTGTCCTTTTTGAGGATTTTAATGGTTTGTGCAAACTGCTGTAAGATCTATTTTACTGCCGTTCTGTAGAGTTGGCTAAAATGAATACACCAGACCTACAATGGGTACCTTAGTCAGGGAAGAACAACTGAGGCTTTGTTCTCAGGTCCCCCAAATTTAGCATGTATAAACATTGTAAAAATTAATTTAAAAAGATTTATGCTCTCCACCTCTCAGAAAATGACCTTTTCCAACAGTGGAAATGGGTACAGGAAGATAATGTTGTAGGTCAAAGATTCCCAGCATCAGAGAGAGGAGAGAGCTTAAGGCTGTGAAGGGAGGTAGCCCAGGAATCAAGCAGAGGCTGACATTTGGAGTTGGGAAGGGAAAGGTAAAGAGGATTTAAAGGGCTGAGCACCTGGTAGAAGAGCAGGGGAGTGAAGACAACAGAGGATTCTGGAATAATATTCTTTCAGTGAAGGAAATGTGCCCACAGAGATACCCCCAAAGCCTGGCAGTATGCCCACCCACTTGTCAAATTACCAGAAACTTAGCAGTTTAAACTAATTTATCTTAGAGTTCTACAGTTCAGAGGTCCAACATAGGTCTCACCTGGCTAAAATCAAAGGTGAATAGTAACAATTTCCAATTATTATTTATAATGTATTCTGGCAACAATATCCTCTATTAATAAGATAATTGATTTTAAAATATAAGGATTACATTTAAATTCCACTCACGTAGTCTATTGTGTATGTTTCAGATAATGGCTTTATATCCTGGGAAGTTTTTCAGACTTTAATGTGCAACTTCTGTAAACTATGACCCTACGGAGTTGTTTTGTCAAAACTGTAATCATAAGTCATATATTTGTAAGTTAACTCTGACCCTTTCTTTCACTGTGGATATGTCTGGCAAAGCTTAAGGAATCTGCATAAGAAGCATAATATTTTAGGGATTTTGAGTGGCAGATGGATCCTCATTTTGAGTTGACCTATTAAAGTCTCTTCCTGTCCTAGGATTTGATAATAAAAAAAATCAGTTATTAATTTATTGTAAGAATTGAATTTTCCTACAGTGATTGAAGACAAGGCCAGTGGAAACTATATATAAATATTCAACTGTTTTGGAAGGGAAATACAAATCTTCCCCAAACCATGGCCATTCAGGGTGAAGTAACACAGAACCAGATAAAGGAAGTTAGATTTAAGTCTCAGTAAATGAAATTTTGTCCTTGTGGGTCACATGTTTCCCTCAAAGAATATCTGAAGAAGGTGGCAATAGAAGTCCTTGGTATATCTTTGTAAATTAGAGTGTGCAAATCTCAGAAGGGAGATTTAGATTCTGTGTAAACATTGCAGCACATATTGAAAACATTCATAAAGCCCAGTTTGTTCCAAGTGGACTATTAGACAACTGCTAGACAACAATGTGTTCATTTAAAATATAAAAATAAATGGGTCATTTAAACTAGGTTACCAGCAGATCAAAGTGGGAATAGGGAAGTTTACAGGACAAGGAGCCATGCACCTGGAAGCTCTGCTGTCTGTAAAGTTCAGCAAGGTGGGAAGAGTCCTCAGGTGTCGGCCTGGACACTTGCTGGTAGACCATACATTTGTGATTTTGCGTCTCTCTGGAGTTGTTTTGTTGTTTTGTGTCTCTGTTGGAGCACACTGTTTGGTCAAGATGGCAAATGGCCAGCAAGGAAATAAATGAAATAAAATTCACAGTGAGGGAGAGAGGCTAGCCAGGGAGAAATCTGGGACATAATCCTTTGAACAAAGAGCAATAAGGAAGGCAGAATGATATTTAAAGAACAAAGAAGTGGCATGAAGGGGAGCTTTCTAATTTTCAAGAAAACTGTAAGAAAACATATGATCTATGATGTTATTTATGACTACAAGAAGGAAGACTTCATGACTTTATGAAATACTTCTAAGAAATCAGACACATATATATGTGGAGGGAAGCATTTTGTTCTATTAAAACCAAGTAATATCATTTGCATTATTTGAATCAGTAAGAAAGGTCTAAATCTATGAGATAACCTTAAAAATATCATGCTATATATTAAAATAGGAATAATAATTACCTGTCATAACAACTTTGACCTGGAGCAACCCATAGGTATCAATTATGTATTTTTATATACTTATAGTTCATTTTATTTAATTAGCAGAGTAATGAAAAGCCATTTGGGAAGCATAAAGTTTTCCATCGCTTTTTATGATAGGAAGAGATGATATGTCATTTTTTAAGTGAGAAAATATTCTTTTTAAGTCTGTTATCAACAGTGAATATACAAATTTAAAAGTAATGGAAACTAGAGACAGACAGGTTTTAGAAAAACATAAGTGGAAGAGAACCCTTGGGGGTGAATAAATTACTAATCAAAGCCCCAGCCCTAACTGGAACTTTGATGATGTCTATGAAGCAAAATATTCATGGTTCTGAGACAGAGTGTGGAATGTCAAGAAACACTGTGTTTTTATAAAAAGTATAAAAGTATTTTATCAAACCAAAGAGGTCCATTTTTCATCTTGTTCTGCCCCTTTCACCCTTACCAAATAGATCCAAATACAGAACACCTATTAACTCCGCTATTCTAAAATAAGCATTGAGTCATCCTTTTTCTTTGGGTTCAATCAACACAGCTTCTTAGAGTTCTCTTGAGCCAGGAAGCTTTACAGGCTTTCATCATTTCTGATTCATTCATTCTTTTGTTCTGTATCTTAAAAGCTCAGCAGGTTTAGTATTGATAACAGAGTTGCAATCATTTTCAAAACAGTCAACAAGTTTTTCTTGAACACCAGCATGCTGAGTATATTGACCACAGGTGGCCCTAAGTGGGTACAGCGTCATCACAGGAAGGAGGGAAGAAGTGGACAACATGGCCTTCCTACGGAGTCTCTCACAGTCTGATGCCAGTGGAAGCAACAGAGTCAAGCTGTACCCACCTGCCCCTAGGAAGTGAGGGGGAGCACATTCTCTGACTAAGGTCCTCCTTGACTGGTGGCCGCTCATGTAACACGGTCTGCAGGTGCAAACTGGTCTCCTCATCCAATTTCACTGGGTTTCAAACCTCCAAATCCCAAAGATATCTTTGTACAGTGCATTGTCATAGGAGAGTATCCCATAGACTCCCTTTTTTTTATATATTGAAAAAGTAATTCAGACATTTTATTTAAAAATTCAAATGGTAAAAAGGAGATTACAGTGAAAAGTACATTCCTGTCTTTCCCACTCCAGACTTTTAAGTTCTCCTGTCTGAAGAGATAATCACTATTTCCACATTCATATGCCCAGAAACAGTCTACGGAATATGCAAATAGATATATATTCTCAACTATCCCCTCTTAAAAATAATTAATGGATTTTATTTTCTTAAATGCAATTTTAAATTTACAGAATAGTTGAGCAGATAGTACACATACAGTTCCGTATATTTGGCCTTCATCTCTCACCCTTATACAGTTTCCTGTATTATTAATAGCTTGCACTAATGTGGTACATTTGTTAAAATCAGTAAATTAATATTGATACATTATTATTAACTATAGTCCATAGTTTACATTAAACTCTGTGTTTTACAGCTGTAAGGACTTTTGACACATGTGCAGTGACATTCACCCATCATTACTGTTTTTATACAGAATAGTTTCACTGCTCTAAAATTCCCCCTGTGCTTCAGCCATTCATCTCCCCTCCTTCCCTGCAAACCCATGGCAACCACTGATCTTTTCATTGTCTTTATGGTTTTGTCTCTTCCAAAGTGTCATATTGCTGGAATCATATAGTATGTAGCCTTTTCAGATTGGCTTCTTGTGCTTAGCAGTATGTATTTAAGGTTTCTCCCCATCTTTTTGTGGGTTTATAGTTCATTTCCTTATATCACTGAATAATATTCCATTGTATGGATGTGTCACAGTTTAACCACTTATCTTATTGCAAAACATTTTGCTTGCTTCTAATTTTTGGCATTTATGAATAAAGCTGATGTACCCATTCATGTGCAGGTTTTCTATGTGGATATAAATTTTCAACTCATTTGGGTAAATACCAAGGGGTACAATTGCTGGATTGTGTGGGACATTTAGTTTCATAAGAAATTGTCCACCAACCAAAGTGACTATACCGTTTTGCATTCCTAATGTAACGAATGGGTATTTACATTTCTCCACATCCTCACCAACATTTGGAGTTGTCAGGTCTGTTTTTTTTTTTAATTTTAGCCATTCTAATAGGAGTGTAGTCTCACTGTTGCTTTATTTGGCAGTTCCATAATGACATATGATAATGAACATCTTTTCACATGCTTCTTTGCCATCTGTACATCTTTCTTTGGTGAGGTGTTTGCCCAATTTTTGATTGGGTTGCTTATTTTCTTATTGTTAAGTTCTAAGGTTTCTCTCTGTATTTTGGATATAAGTCCTTTATCAGATATATGCTTGGAAATATTTTCTCAAAGTCTGTGACATGTTTCTTCATTCTCTTAGCAGTGTCTTTCACAGAAGTTTTAAACTTTAATAAAGTGTAACTTACCAACTTTTTCTTTCATGGATTATGTTTTTGGTATTGTATCTATAAACTCACCACCACACACAAGGTCACCTAGATTCCACATGTAAGTGAGAGCATATGGTACTTGTTTTTCTCTGTCTTACTTGTTTCACTTAGCATAATGTCCAAGGTCTATCCATGGTTTTGCAAAAGTCAGGATTTCCTTCTTTTTTATGGCCAAATAATATTCCAGTGTATATATCTACACATACACCATATTTTCTTTATCCATTCATCCATCAAATAACACTTTGATTGTTACCATAGCTTGGATATTGTGAATAATGCTGCTTGTGAAAATGTGAGTACAGATATTTCTTTGAGATAATGATTTTCTTTTCTTTGGGTATATGTAGAAGCAGAAGTGAGATTCCAAGATCATATGGCAGTTCTTTTTCTAATTTCTTGAAGAATGTTCATACTCTTTTCCATAGTGTCCATATCAATCAACATTTGTACCAACAGTATACAAAGGGTTTCCTTTTCTCTGTGTCCTCACTAACACTTATTATCTGTTGCTTTTTGAGAATAGTCATTTTAACAGTATGTTGTGATATCTCTCTGTGGCTTTCATATGCAGTTCCTCATAATTAGTAACATTGAGAACCTTTTCAGGTAACTGATGGCCATTTGTATGTCTTTTTCAGAAAACTGTTTACAGATCCTTTGCCAATATTTTTAATTGGATTATTTAAAAACATTTTATTTATTTATTTATTTATTTTTTTGCTGTTGAGTTGGATGTGATTCATATGTATTTTGGATATTAACCTCTCATTGGATATGAAAATTGGTTTGCAAGTATTTTTTCCCATTCCATAGTCACCTTTTCATTTTGTTGATGATTTCGTTTATTGAGCAGAAGCTTGCTAATATCCCACTTATTTATTTTGTCTTTGTTGCTTTTGCTTTTGGCGTCAAATCAAAAAAAATTATTGCCAAGACCAATGTCAAGGAGCTTACCCCCATGTTTTCTAGAGTTTTATGGTTTCAGGTCTTATGTCCAAGTCTTTATCTGCTTTTCATTAAGATCTATTTTAGAAAGTTTATCTTCTTTTGTTTGAGATGTATTCTCTGTTTCTTCATTTTCCTTGACTCTGTGTGTTGGTTTGTGCATTAGATACAATAGCCATCTCTTCCAGCCTCGACATAACAGTCTTGAGTAGATGATCCTTGTAAATCAACCCATCCCAGTTTCCCTGTTGTCTCTTAAACTTTTGTGATCATCCACACTTCGTTCTTTGTTCTTAGTGGCTCCTAAAGTTGAGGGTGTGCTAAGACCCATCAGTGTCCCAAAGGGGAAGACCACAGTCAGCACCTAGAGGCAGGCTGATTAGACCTGGAACCTTAGGCAGCAGCTATAGTTATGCACCTCCCTGGGAGAAACTGAGAGATGGTCATTTTTATCTGCTCCCTTTGTGCTGGGCCTGGGTGTATAGCTGTGGGGTTTGGGGGTGCTCTTTCAGCCATTAAGGACTATTTCTTTGCTAGTATACTGTGTATGCAAGCCCTGTTGCCTATTAGTGCCAAGTGAGTCAGGGGCCCATCCCTTGGGTAGCAGCTGCAAAGGCTGGGATGACAATGTGTACAAGCTCCTTCCAGGGAGATGTTGGTATCTTGGTTTCATTATTGGAGGGGGCTGAAGGGAGAGGCTAGAAGTATCTGCCAGCATCCTTGTTTTCTGGAGAGGATTATAGCCAGCCCCTAAATGCATGCTAAATTAGAAAACTGACCCTCAAGCAGCAGCTTTTAAAGTATGTAGATGAACTCCCTCCAGGGGAAGACTGGGAGATGGGTGGGATTTTTTGCCTGCTCTCTCTGCCTGAGGTGAGCTCTGAGGGGATAGCTGGTGAAGAATTGGTTCTTTGTTTGCTATATAGTCTGTAGGACTTAGGAATGGGAGCCCCATTGGCCATCAGAGCCATATGACTCAGGGACCCTTCCCTTGGGTGGCAGTCATAAAAGCTGGGGTGCAGTCATGTGTGCCAGTTTCTTTCAGGGAGGTACTTGGAACTTGGAGTAGCTAGAAGGAGAAGGCCCCTGGCCCTCAAGTAGAAGTTTTTAATGTGTGCACACAAACCTCTTTCATGGAAAGACTGGGAGATGGGCACTTTTGTCTGTACCCTCTAAAGTGAACCCTGGGGAGATAGTCCCATGTACTGTTCATACCCATTAATAATTGCTTCTTTGTTTGCTATAGTCTTGTGGGTCTCATAGATACAAGCCTTGTTGGCTTTCAGAGCTAGGTGTTTTGGGGCCCATTGTTCACGTGATTGTCTTAAAGATAAGGTGCTACATGTGGGGTCCAAAATCTTTGCTCCTCAGGGAGAAGCTGGAAGTTGGGGATTCTTTCTCGATTGTGCGGTGCTGAGCCAGGGATAGGGTTTATGGCAAGAGAATGTCTCAACCTTTCCCACCCATTTCAGTGTGGGTATTTTCTTATTTGTGGGATGCATAGGAGTTGTTCAGCTATTTTCTAAATCTTTCAGAGGGAATTGTTCAGTGTGTAGTTACACGTTAGGGACATCTGTGAAAGAATGGAAGCTCAGGAGCCTCCTATATCTGTCTTGGTCGATTCCCTATTCAAATTGCCCGTTATTGTTGGTTTTGGGCAATTTGATTATGTTATTTTGTGGTGTAGTTTTCTTAATATTTTTGTTTGTTTTTAATACATGGAGTTCATTAAACTTCTTGGACCTGTGGGTTTATGCTGTTCATCAAATTTTGAGAAATTTTCACTGTTATTTCTTCAAATTTTGTCCTCTCCTTTCTCTCAAGGACTCAAATCGCTCATATATCAGTTTGAAGTTGTTCCACAGATCACTGATGATCTGTTCATTTTTTTAAAATTTGCTTTTCTCTTTGTATTTTGCTGTTTTCAAGTTCACTTTTTTTCTTCTGCATTGTCTAATCCGAATTTAATCTCTTCTAGTAGTATCTTTTTTCTTTAAATCTCAGACATTGTAGTTTTTACCTGCAGAAGTTTAATTTTGGATTAAAAAAATTTTTCTATGCCCATGCTTTACCTTTGGACATTTGGAATACAGTTATAATTACTATTTCCATGGTTTGTCTGGTAATTCTAATGTCTGTGTCAGTTCTGGGCTGTTTCCAAGTGATTGATCTATCTACTCATTGTAGTTCATATTTCCTAGCGTTTGCAATCCTGGTAATTTTTTATTGGGTTCCAGACATTGTGGATTTTACCTTGTTGAGTGCTAAATATTGCTTTGTTCCTATAAATACTTTTGAGGTTTTGTTCTGTGATGTACTTCAGTTACTTGGAAACAGTTTTATTATTTCTAGTTTTGCTTTTAAGACTTGTTAAGTGGGGGCTAGGGCATTGCTAAGTCTACGGCAAATGATTCCACACTTCTGAGGAGATGCTTCTGTATCCCCTACCCAGTAAAAGTATACTGTGAAACTTGAGGTTTTTGAGTCTGGCTTGTGGGAACAGGTGTGTTCCTGGCTCTTTATAAGCACAAGATATTGTTACCTCTAATCTTTTCATATGGCTCTTCCCTGGTATATGCACTGACCATTTCCTCATGTGTATGCACTGAGCACCACTCAGCTGAATACTTGAGGAAGAACTTTTGCAGAACTCGGGAGTTCTCTATCTGTGCATCTCTCTCTATTCTAGAACTTTGAACTTTCATTTCCTTGGTCTTCCCAAACTCTCAACAATATCTCCTTAATGCAGAGTATCCACCAGTCTCTGCTGGGTTCCCCCTCCATGGACTTTTGCCTGGAGACTCCCTCAAGGAAGTAAGCTGACGGAGTAGTTGGGTTTAACTCATTTGTCCCCTCTCTCATTTGTACACCTCTTCATTGCCTGGTGTATAATGTCTTGCAAACCTTTGTTACATATATTTGTCTGTTTTTTGGTTGTTCCAGGTAGGAGAGTAAATCTAGTTCTTGTTACTCTGTCTTGGCTAGAAGTAGAAGTTTATGTTATTCATTTTAATTTTTACAAAGAATTTAATTTTATGGAATTTGCTGTTTAGGCACATGATTTTTTGCATGTTATTGCAGAAAAACACTACAATGAAAATCCTTATATATTAGCTTTGCCTCATTGTAACTATACCTGTAGTATATTTTAGATACTAAATTCCTCAATAAAAATGTATATACATTTAAATTTTGATAAACATTTAAAAATCGCCCTCAAAAAGTTTCTACAATTCTGTTCTATCCTACATAGCAGTTAAATTTACCCAATAGTGGGTAAATGGGAAAAGATATACAAAGAAACATTTTATAATTTCAAAGAATCTTAGTGTTTGAGTTTTCTCCCTCAAACTTCTTTAACTGATCTACATTTTGTCACTTATTTGTCTCATACACACACATACATCATTCTGATACTACACATAATTTACATATCATTTAATTCTCACAACATTATGAGATAGGGATTACTATTGTCCCAGTTCAGCAGATGAGAAAACTGAAGTACAGAGGTACCTAGTAACATTTCAGTTCATAAAGTTTTATTCAGAAGAGCCTGTATTTAATATCTGATTGTTACCATTGCAAAGTCTGGAGCTAGTGTTGTACTCAGTACTGGCTTCCCCTCCTCCATCCTTGGCTGACTCATGGAAGCCTATGAATCTGCCTTAGCCTATACAGAGCGAGGTCTAGTTACAACTCCAAGTTCATTCCTGGTATGTCCTGCCCTTGCCTTGTCTTTACCACTGTCAAGAGGTATGGAATGGTCCCAGGATTCTCCCTTAACATAGGTCCTTGATACTTGCACTCTGCCAGTTCTGCATTCTTGGGATACGCTGTTTCTTGGAAGACTGTGAATAAAAGGAACTTATTTCTCTGGCCCATGCTTGTATCACTGCCTTCAGGCTGTCCTTCTGTGACCTTGAAGATACCTCTTTCACCTTGATGTGGCTTTCCAACTGTTTCTGGCAACAGGAGAGTTTATTCTTGCTTCATTCTGTGTTTTTTAATACTGTAAGCCGTGTTTCTTTTTCTGAGCGAATCCTGATTTTTCTCCTCTGATGGCCCTGTTTTCATCATGCTCTTATAGCCAGAATACTAGGACAACTTCTATCTTCATGTGAGGCCAGTCTCTCTTCCATATTAGTCCTGCCTGGACCCCCAACTCTGGGTCACTCTAGTGTACTTCAGATCAAACACATCAAATTATCCTTCTGCACCACACTATCAGCATTTCTATTCTCTCACACAGCATCAGCTCCCATTATCACCAGAAAGATGATCACCATCCTTTCTGTTTAAAATTCATTTCTGTTTATCTTTTCCCTTGTCAGCTGGGATAGACTGTATCTGGATATAACATATGGCCTCTTCCACATGGAGAGGCAATTTTTTCAGCTTGCCACTCCCTTCCCAGATATCATCAGACGACCTCAGTGGCCCAGGGATCTCCAGAGAGGGACATAGGGCAGTCAGATTAGTGTATTTTTACAATTCATTATCTTTAAACATTTGAAAATTGACATGGAAATAATTTTCCAGAGTCTTCTGCTACAATGAAACTGACAATCTATTTGAAAGGTTATTATGCAGAATTAACATGATCAAGCAATTTTATGTGCAGTATGAACAGAAAAAGAACTTAGGTTATTAAACAATAATAGAAAGTGTTTAATTTAGGCCTAAGAAAGAATGCCTTGTGCATGAGATTTTTTTAAGAGTTGGATTAAACCTCTTTTAGTTTCCTGCCTTGGGGATCATGGACAACTGTATTGTGCAGTAGATAGAATTGAGATGTCTGGCCATCCCACTCATCCCTTCTACAAAAACTGCACTCCTCACAACAGGTATGGGTGCCTACAGAGTATTTTGTTCTCTCTGTCACTGGCCATAACAGATTGGTCATGGAGAGACACCTGACTCAAAGCCAATTAGGTTTCATTGCTAGGAATGTGCCATTGGAATTCAGAGGTCCCAGTCTGTTACCTGGCACACTGAGCTGGGAAGCAATCCAGCTCTGTGGGAGTGGGTGTCATTTTCCATCATGTGCCATTGGAAATAGCTAAAGCCATCCTGGGAGTCTGAAAAAAATTGATAGTGCAATCAGAAATACAAGAACAAATGACCACTGGTGCCATGGAGAGCAGAGAGTTACCAGTTCCTGTGAAACCTGGCTGTCCTTCCTGTTGTTAGTTTTCCAGTAAAGCCCTAGTGTCCTTCCAACACATTCCACTTATTATATTTGCTATGCGGAGTGTGTTTCTGTAGCTTGCAATTAAAAGAAGTTTTACCAAGACAGAGGTAATCCATAAATCTGGGGTGGTTTAGGAGCTATCTAACCTGAAAGTGGAGGAAATGAATAACAGTAGAACTGTTCTGCTCCTGATCTATTTGAACAAAAATACTGTTCCTAGCCAAGAGTTAATAATATGCATAGGTGTGTGTGTCTTATGCAGGGCTCCTGTTTGTAAATTGCTAAAGGCAACATTATAAGCAAAAGGTATACTATTTTAATATGTTATGTCCTACTAATAACATCTTAATAATAAAAATGATACCTTCATTTACTGAATATTTTATCATGCATATAAACACTTTGCATGAATTTTCTCTATTACTTCAACTTCATAACGTAAGGACTATATCTTATAACATAGCACTGGAACTCATATATTTGAGAACATGAAGTAGCTACAGAATAAATGACCTTGTTCCTATTTCAGAGAAATAACAGTTGAAGGACCACATGTGATATAGTCTCTATGTCATCTGTCCTCTTCTGATTATAATCTAGTTTGGCTATGTAGCTCTTAAAATATATAGCCAAGTCAGTCAAAATATTCTACCTGTAGCCTGAACAATGTAAAGTATAGTGAGGCTATTATCTTTTATACTCTAGATAACATACCTTAATTGGTAAGTTAATTAATGTGTTAATAATTCAACAAAGATTTAGCTGAATGTCCTTCAGTGTGGCAGATCTTTTACTGAGTACTAAAGTACTAAAGATGAATTAGAAGAGATGGTGCCAAGTGAATACAAACAGAAAAATAGCTTGGTAAGTGTTTTTGCAGAAGTTAGAGCAAAGAACTATGGGTGTACTCTTTCTAGAAGTAAATCAGAGGTAGAAGTTTGGAAGATATCTTGAAGGCTGAGTAGATGTTTATTAGGATAAGAATGACAGAGGAATAAAAGCACTACAGGCAAAGGGAATGAGTAAATACAAAGTACAAGAGCTTGAGGTATTTGCAGAATAGTGATTCTATGAGGCTGGAGCAAAGGTGTGGGTGTGGTGAGAGAGAAATCCCTCAGGGAAATGAGATTGAAATATGTATAACTAAATAAGGAATCCACCCTTAATCCTGTATACCAGAATGAAACCAGAGAGTTTTTCTAAGTAAGGGGTGACTGACAAAATAAACCCACTTATTTATTTGAAGGTAACTCTGGCAATTGCCAGGAGAATGGACTGAAGTAAGGAAAATGGAGAGGCTGTGGTAGAAGTCTAGAGACTGAAAACAGAGGAGCTTGAAAAAGGGAAGGACAATGGAAAAGAAATAGGATATTCAAAGAATGTTTTGAGATAGAATCAATGTGATTTACTGATGTATTAAACCTGGGATGTAAAGGAGAAAGCAAAGACAATTCCAAGGCTCCTAGCTTGAGATACTCTGTGGACAATTTGCCACTGAGAACAGAGGAGTCAAACAGTTTTGGAGGAAGATGGGATGGTAACAGGATCAGGCTGGATTTGTGGGGTGTGTGCTGGAGATGTCTAATAGCAGCTGAAAGTGCAACCTCAGATCACTTTCATTTGGTAAACCACCATGAGCCATCATTGATGGATATTGGTATCTTTCAGGACATGCTCTACCATTAAGAACATTTCCTACCTCTCCCCATTCTCTTGCAAAAATTACCCCAAGTGGGGAACTTATCCAGTTTTCCTGTTTAACTCATTTTATTGGTTTCTGCCTGTCAAGATAATTTTGCATCTAGACTTGGTTTATCACAGATTTCCACTTCTTGCTATTCACAGATATGATACTCTAGCACTATTTTTTTATCCAACTGGTTAAAAATATTGAGCAGGATAAAGAGCAAAATGCCATGGCTTACCAGCACTGAGGGGTTGTATGGTTGTTTCACATTTTGTACTTCCTTTCCTTGATATGTCTGCCTTTCTCTGCCTTGCTTTTTGCCCCAGGAATTTGATTCTTACCAACTACATAAACTGAGCACCTTTGTCCTTTGGCTTCTGGTTGGAATTGCCAGTGGGAGACATGGGAAGGGGCCCCAAGAGTGGGAGCAGAGAGGTCAAGAGGTTTTGTTCCCTGCTTGCTCTCTCCCTCAATTTTGGGGCCCTAACACTGGCCACTCTTGTTATGCAATTCTCCTGCCTGGTTTCCAGCACTCTGTGGGCTCTCATGACATCAAGTTCTCTCTTTGCCCCCTTAGGTAATAGAGGCTAAATGGATTCTGATGCCCTGCGTTCTCCACTACCTGTTGATGTCCTTAGTCCCATCCACACCTATGCATACCAACTGTTTAAATTCTCTTCAAAACCCCAATTGAGCACCTCGTTGGCTTTCATGACCCTAACTGATACACTTGTGCTCAGTTCGACATTTTAAATATCTCTTATACGTGATTTTTGAATATGGTCCAATGAAGTTGTTATTTTAAAGGATTTATAATTTTTATTTAAAAGAAATAATTCTCCCATTCCAACACTACTTGTGATTAGAAGAATGATATCATAAACGAATTTTAAAGAATATAAGAAAAAAACTAGGATGAGAGTGTGGGCACAAACATAAACCCTTGCCTCCATTATCTCCTTATTTGGTTGTTGTTTCCCTACTATGAAAAGCATATTGTAAGTCAAGAACAGCTCTTTGAAATAGAAATAATGCAGTAGCCTATAAATGTCTCATCTAGAGTAATCATTTATAATTTAGTCGTATTAGGGAACACCACAGTCCCAAGGCACCCTGGGGACCACTTACTACCTGATAACAAGCAATACCCAGGACAAAGTACTAGGTTACCCTGATCTTAACTGCTAGCCATTGGCTGTGGTCCAGCTACAGGAGAGAAGGCAGAGGTTTGGATGTTTACAGTCTCAATCTTTCTGTTTGTGCTAACATATGTAGAAAGAAGAATGCATTTGGCATCAGAAGTTTAGGAACAACAGTCTCTTTCTTGCCCTACTAAGGTTGGGCAAGGGCTCAACTGCTCAGATCATGGAAGCACTGTTCAAGTATTTGGGATTCTTGGAAGAATTTCTATCTTTGCTATTTAAAACACATCGGTCCTTATTGGAAATAGGGATTATGGGCTAGGGAGTTGGCATTGGAAGTAGGGAGAGAATATCAATGGTTCTGAACTTCTGGTTTAGAATTTTTCATCATATTCCATTGACTTTTTCCCCCACAGGATATTCCCATTACAGTTTTCTGGCAATGTAAATTGCTATTTTATCATATAAAAAAATCCCAATATTAGAGCCAAAGGCATTGTTAAACTCCAAAACAATGCTAGAAACCTAAAACACAGGAAAAAATGATGAGGCAACTTTTGCCAATATCAAATAGAAACTTTTCAATAGCAGAACAATGTTTAGAAATATAGCTGTTATCTGTTACTCAGATGGTGGCATGGTAGGAAAATTCCAAGACGATACCTTCATTTATTCTTAGAGTTGTGAAAACAAAACATAGCTTAAAATGACTTAACAATGGCATCTTAAAATAGTACATTACGTGAATGATGTTCAATGAGTAGAAAAGCTTTCTCTGTATATTAGATATTATATTCTTCAAAATGGAAATTTGTGGTTTTCTCTGTTGGAAATTAGGAAAAAAAGGGTTAAACAATGTTTACATTGTTTAAGTAGCAATTGAAAATACTTTTATTACTCATTTTTTGGAACGCTTAGATCCCTTTGTGAGTTTTGGATGCTATATCATTAAATGATGAACTTTCTTTTTCTTAGAGTTTTGAAAAAACACTAAGATTATGTAAAAATACACCATTTTTTTCCTTTGCTTTCTTTATTTTTCTGACTCCTTAAGATTAAAATTGCTTTTATCTCTTTCTCTGATGTTCTGTCTTCTACTTTCTTTTTATTCAGTTGTGCTTTTATTGGGTAAAAGAGAATTGATATAGAAAACGGATTGCAATTAACACTTATCAAGCACTTGCTGTATGGCATCCACTGTGCTGGTCTCTTTACACACATAATAAAATATTATTTAGTCATCCCATGGTTCAGTGGGAGGGTGTCCTACTTATATTAAAGAAAATGGGTAGCTATGTGAGGTGATGAATGGTAACTAAACTTACTGTGGTAATCATTCTCAATATATACATATATACAAACATGTTGTATACCTTAAACTAATACAATGTTATATGTCAATTATATCTCAATAAAACGGGAAAAAATTTGGAGACTTAGAGAGGAAACTAACTTGCATAAGTTAACACCAGTAGTAAGTGTTAGAATTGAAATTTGATCTCAGACCTAAGTCTGCAAACGATATTTTATACTTCCTATAAAATTTCTTACTCCTTTTTGTAATTAATTAATGGTGATTTTTGTTTCTTGCTCAGACTAAAAAACAAAACAAAACAAAAATACAAATAAAAGTAAATTTTGTGGAGTGTCGCTTTTTTATAATCAAAATTAATTTACATTTTATTTTTATGGCTCTCAATGACATTTTCTCCTCTAAAGTACAGAAAGTTTTAATTTTTCTCTGTGAACAGTTTAAATCTTTCAAAACTGAAAAAAGAATGAATTTCTAAGTCTAGTTTCTGCCTCTTCATTCAAAAGTATTTATTCTATACAAAACTTCTACATTTTTTGTAATTGAATAAAATAATTTTCCCTCAAAATTGCAAGGAATGTGTAGGCCATTTTGAAATATACGTTTTTATTTATTGACTATCATAGAACAATCTATCCCCTAAATTGTCTAAATTCCAATAAGCTATTCTTTAAAAATGAGGTCATTTTGCTTTCATTGATGGTTTAACCAGAATTTGATGGTTTCCATAATCAGATTTCCGCAAGCAGCCTGCCTCTGAGGTACAAGGACCAAACAGTCAGCTCACTGAGGCAGCAGGCAACACAGTGGTTCCCTCGTGGCTAGTTGGTAAATCAGTTTCCTAATGAATTTTTTCTTGGAGAAAATATCTCCAATAGCAGGACAATCTATAGCGTGGTGGACTAGATTCAACAAGGCCATTTCTTAGGAGGAAGTTTGATCTGAAGCTTTGGGTTTTAACTGATCAAGGATAAACCCCTATGACTTGCCCACGGGGATTCTACGTTTTAGATACCTTAGCTTATTTTTTCATTATTATAGTGCTAGAGTATGGAGTATGGGCTATGATTTATGTATGTCTTCAGTAAAAGAGACAGTTTAGAGATTAAAAATGAGGGCTCTGTAATATATTGGATTCATATCCTGGGCCCACTACTTACTCTTATTGTCACCTTGAACAAATTACCTAACCCCCATATACCTCTATTTTCTCACTCCAAGGAGAGATAAAGACTATCAGTCTAATTGGGTTTTTAAAGTTCAGGAAATGGCCTGTCTGGTACACTGTCTACTATGCTTTGCAAAGGTCAGCTTTGACTTGGATATGAAACACATCACCTGTAACCATTAGTGGGCAGATTACCCATGGTGCTAATTTCATGATCATGTGGTATGTGTTCAGTACCCCCTGAAGGCCAATCAGCCTTATACTCATTCAGGGCCTTAGCTTTACCTGGCAAGGGCCTAAGTATACCAGAACAAATCTATATTCATTGCTGGAGAAAAAAATAAAAATATTTGTCCCAGGGCTGGCCAATCAGTAGGATCACCTTCATATGCAAAGGAAATATTAAATTTAAGACCATCTACTCAAAAATTAAATGTGTACCTTCCGTTAACTGTGATGATTAAGGGAAATCAATAAATTAGCAGAAACTTATGAAAGGGAAAAATTAGACTGGAACGGAAATTCACGGTGTACGTTTAAGAAGCAGCTCAGTGTGGCTAATGCTGCAAGAGCTAGTTTATGTGACTGGAATAATTTAGATCTGTGATGTCAGTTAAGCTGTATTTCCACATGTAATTCCTTACATAATTGGAGATGTGTAAATTGGTTCCCTTTCCAATAAAGAAGTACTCTTGAGTGAGTGGAAATTAAAACCAAAACTAAAACATAAGCACTCTTTCCTGATGCCTACCTGACTTCTGCCAAATGTTGTATAAATAATGAAGGGATATTAGTTTTATATTATCAGCTTGCTGGGGGCACAACACAGCAGAAACAAACATCTCCTGGTAATGTGGTTTCTTTGATGGTGCATGAATATAGTAGAGAGGCAGTAATATGAAGATAACCTATGAATAAAAAGGTTTGATTTTGTTCTGGTTCTTGCTCATGGCATATCATTTGACCTAGGCAAGTGTGAGAGGCCCCTTGATGGGGAACGGGGATGATGCTTCACTGAATTATTCTGGCTGAAAACAGACCTAAAGTATCAGAACTTACTCATCATTTAGTACCTACCTTAATTATAGAAGTCTTTATAACTATAAAAACTCAACAGTTTAACTCAAAAAATCAAATTATTATCTTTTTGCCTGGAGAAAAAAAAAACATTCATCTTCCACTTAGATATTTTTTTATACCAAAGATAGTAGTAAAGTAGCATTTTATATATTTAAGTATTTTATACTCTATTGGATATTTTCACTTAAAGTGTTTCTCTAAAGGACAGTAACAGAAAGTCAGGATAGCCATGAAAAATATCTTCCTAAGTATGAAGATTTAAAGAAATAGGAAAAAGTTAAGAGAAGAAAAAGTGAAGGGTTGGTTCACTGGAGAGCCCGCAGCCCTCCAGCAGGCTTGGGGACGACTTGCAGAATGACCACACACTTGCTGCCTGGAAGAACAGTATTCAGGCTACATGCGGTTTAACCAGAGTTTCTCTCCATTCATGAAGGACATATTTTTCCTTCCTTGTTCCTGCTCCCTCCCACTTAAAAAAAAAAAAGTTGACTTAAGAGCAGAAACGCCAGAAGTGCCTCCAAAAACAGACTAAAAAACATGAAATGTAAAAAAAAACAACAAAAAAAAGATGATTTTCTTTCCTTTTGCTCAGGAGACCTCTAACTGAATCTTCCTACCTCATTTCCCCAAACCTGTTCTTCCACTGCTTCTTCAAGTCTGCTTACATCTTATCTTCTCAATCAAGTCTACCCTGACTTCCCTTTTGAAACTTGCACAGCCCCCTCAACATTTTTGAGGGGGCTTTTGATATCCTTGTCTCACTCAAACTTTTCTGATCACCTTTTAAAATATTATACATTTTCCTTAGTTATGTTTGTTCATTATATGTCCCACTCCTCTAAAATATAAACTCCGTGAGGGCAAGGATCTTTGTTTAGTCTACTGATGCCTGGCACAGAGTAGACTGTATATATATACTTAACACTTTGAGTGGAAAAATAAACCAATGATCCTTTTGTCCCTCTAATAAGTAATTCAGTACTTACTAAACATCACTACCAAACCTAATTTTAAAATTCTAGAAAACAGTGAGTGGAAAATGTTAACATACGTGTGCTGAACATGGCCTTATTTTGCAGAGAGGGATAAAAGCACATTTCAATAGAGTTGTGAAAAAACTGCAGAAAGGCTAGTGCTGTACTTGCTAATAGTGTGTAACAAATTATTGGGTTTTAGAAATTCAGTTTAGTTCTCAACATGTGCCATTTTGCCACCTGCATACACAAGAGTCACACCCACACCCGCTCTCCTCGCCAGCTCCACCTTTTATCCTCCTCCTCATTAGCTGACACCTAATTACATACTAATTGGCTTAGAGAACACAAGCTTGTTATTGCACTGAAAACACTCAGAGCTCCCCCACAGACAGATTCTCATGAAAACCAAATATAAAAGGAGTTGGCACAGTGCCTGTTTTCATTAGGATGATGCTAGATTCTTCTAGGTCCTGGCCACACAGATCAGTGTTTTCATCTCCTCTGTTAAGTCGGTTTTAGGAGGGGCACATTGCCGTACTTGGTACAAACCAAAGGGACTAGATTTGTGTCTCTCCTGTGGACAGTGAGCTCAGAAAGACAAATGACCTTGATAATTATGTGAATGGTTCATTAAACAGAGACACTCACAGTTTGCCAGGAACATTGCTTCACTCAGCTTACTATTGCTGCCCTTTCGTGGTCCCTGGGCATCAAAATGTTCAAACCATAACTACCTAGGATTAGACAAACTGACTTTACAAATGTGGTGAGAACATGAACATGTAACTCTCTTTGCTGAAACTCACTTTTTTTCAAATGGGAGACACACCAAACCATTCCTGCTATCACAGCACAATCAGATGAGCTGTAACCAGTGATACAGCGTATAAGGAGTCCAATTTGAAATGCAGTTTTGCAAAGCTGTGGGCTTTTTTTCAACTAGATTCTGGTAATATAATTGCCAGTGAGGATGTGTTCAGCCACCTGGAGGAGATGAAAATATAGAACAGAGCGTCCAAATGAGGACCACTCATGGCACATCAAATTGGCTGTTGACTGCTCTCCCACAGTCCCCTGGTGTGGGGCAGGTGAAGGCCGCACCAGGGGAAGATGCTTGCCATGTAAGGGAATGAAATGCCATGTTCAGGCAGGAATAATTAGGAGCAAGGGGATAAAGGAATCCTTCATGGGACATTGTTTACTGAAATGAGCCACACACTAACTCCAAATGCATATATAAAGGAGACTGAGAATCTTGGAGAGAGTCCATGCGCAAATTTTTGTTGCTTTATTTGGATGGTATGATGCAGGGCTGAAATACGGATTCCCAGCTTGGATAAACAGGGATACTTTGAGTATCATCTAATCAACTTCACTGCAACATAGGAATCTCATATAATATCCTTGTTAGATTATTATTCAGTCTGAACAACTCTGGTGATGCAGAACCTACTTGATAACCCTGTCCTTTCTTAGGAAAGGTTTCATTTCTATATGCTCCTTTAAGTATCATAATATGACAGCTAACAATTGCGTGTAATCATGCTTTATACTTAAGGGTGCTTGATGTGTTCTCTTTCATTTGAACCTCACACAGTATACATAATCTAAGTGTTAATATTGTTATCATTATTATTAAATCGGTAATGAAATTATGAAAGGACAAAGGATGGTACAGTTTCCAGCACTTCATAAGGCCTCAGTAACTTTTAGCTGAGTAAAATAAATCCTTTTTCAGAAAGCACAGTGCCAGTTTCATATGTGCTGGGAACTTCTTTGGTGAGTATGTTGGCTGAGGTTCCTAGTTGTAGCAATGGACTCTACTTCAGCATATTTAAGCCGAGATGAATTTATCAAGAGACATAAATAACACAGAATCACTGGACGGCTTGAAGAAACAGACTCTGAACCCCACCCCACCATACAATTGGGCTGATATATGAGCATCTGCGTCCATCAAGATCAGACAGTTCAGGATTAGAAAGTTCCTGCTGCCTGTCCTGGGATCTTGCCAACTCTGCCAGGATGTGCATGAGCTAAGTGACTGACCTGCATCTGTCTCTCTTCACACATAACTAAGTTTCAAATCCAAATCCTGCATGAGTGCTTCTGATTGGCAGGCTAATTCACATCAGGAACCTCCTCCAAGGGAACCTTAAAAACAGAGTTTCAAATTGTTCATCCCTATTACACATGTAAATTCACAGAATCTGCCAGAGTGGGGTGGGAGAAAAGGAGGAACTGCGAGCTGGGACCTGAGCAATAACTGGTGAGGGCAGGAGACTTGGACACACTGACTTCTCCCTGGGGCATCAGCAGCATCTGTGTAATCTGAAACAAATCTCAGAAGCTTAAGGCATGTTACACACCATATGAGTCCTGTTGCCTTCTTCTTTTCCCAAAGCACACATTCATCATGATCTGACTCTGGTCTGCTCTCCTGCCCTTCTCCACCTTAAAGTTTATATTCATCAAGGACTTCCTGCTTGGAGTGCTCTCAGAAAACACATTGCCTTTCTTGCCTCTGCAGCTTTGCTTTTGTTGTCCTTTTGCCTTGATACCCCTTCTTCCTGTGGGTTTTTCTGACTCAAGGTCAAGCTTGGGCATTACCATTACCAAGAAGCCTTCCTTAACTTCCCAATATTAGGCCATTTGTCTTTGTCATGGTATCAAGTATATTATCTTTATACTTCACAGGGTTTAATAATTATTGTGTGTGTCTATATCTCTATCTTTGCATTGCAGACAGATCCATGTATTATTCATCCTAATGTCTACCTACAGTTTCTAACAGTACTTTATTAGTCAGGGGTAGATAATTCTTCTAACAAACAATTCCAAAACTTCAATGGCTTGACTCAATGAACATTTATTGAAAAAATATCTATTGGTCACTCACATCAGAGTTCAATATGAGTCACAGGAGACTGTACCAACATAGTCTTTCTGGGTCCCAAGCTCTTTTCATCATTCAACTGACATATTCTGTTCTACTATTTACCTTGCTTTTATCCAGAGGATAGAAAGAGAACATAAAGGATTGTAGAAGACATAATATCATTTAGGTGCCAGGCCTAGAAGGCATATAATATTGTTTAGGTGCTAGGCCTGGAAGATTCCACCTATAATCCCTTTCGGTATAGTCCCATGTCTTCACTCAACTGCAAAGAGAGTGGGAAGTAAAGTCTAGCTCCAAGGTTAGGAGGAACAAGAAATGCCATTTGGTTGATAGATAACATTGTTTATACTATGATCTACATTTCTCACCACCAAATCTCATTCTTTTTCTCACAAGGGAGATAACTGAGTCCCATCCCATCAACGGATTTATGCCAGTTTGCTAACATTTGTTACTATCTGTGGCATCTTATGTGAAAAGACAGGCTAGTATGTGCTATCAAGACTTCTGGCGAGCCATGGCACCTTGTTTTTGTGGGAGTCTTACTGTCAGTCTGGGAGACTGGAGGTTTCTCTGGGACCATAGTTCAGTATGCATTGGGAGTGAGAATTATTCATCTTCTAGTTGGAGTTTAAGGCTAGATTCCAAACAAATTAAGATGGGGATGAAGAAATAAATGTAAAGGAGATAAAGAAATCAAGTGGCAAAGGAGTTAGGCATGTTAATTTGGTATTAGATAGAGAGCTTCAGTGCATTTGTAGAGAATTCTGTTCCTCTACATCTACTCACCCACCAGTCATAGAATGGCTTTAGATCTCTCCAAGAACACCACACTTTAAGCCTAAATTCTCATTGGTTTTAAGTCTTGGGTGGAGTCAATAATGAAGGTTAATAACTACTCTCCAGCTGGGCCAAGAGATGATCACCTGTTTCCATGATTATGGTTGTTACATTTTTTTCCTTTCCAGAAGTCTCATCTTTTGTCAATCTATCTTTCATGTGTCCAAATTCCAAGTTATTTTAGTTATCTTGCCTTAATAAGTTTTATTTCCAAGCCTCATATGACATGGTGTTTGTTACAGTTCCTTATATGGCATGGAATCTGTACTCTTCTTCCTGTTACTCTCTTACTCTCTCTTGCTGTTACTTTAATTCCCAACCTTCTTCCTCAAATATAGAACTAGAAGTTAATCTAGTTCCTGAATGTGGCTGTACCACTGTAAAATATTACAAGAGTGTTGTTTTCCTTTTTCTGTACATGACATCATTTTCCATTGTTTTGACCCTACCTTCAACACATAATTTCTCAAAGATCTACTGCTTGAGAGCTGTTTTTCACATCAGTCAATAGATACTCTGAGCTTTGAAACCTTCCCTCGGTCCTGGTATTGTGATGGACATTGGACATTAGGAAAGCATCATTTCTATCCTTTACTTATCCAGGATTAAAGTTGCAAAATCTGTAGTATATAACCCAAAGAATATTTTTTTATGGTTGTTTTATCCTCACTTAAAATCTCTCTACTTGTTAACTTACTCAGTTTCTTATCTTTACAAATGCATTAGTTAGCATGGAATATTGTTTTCTACAACCAAAGTCTATTCTTTTAAAAAAGGAAAACTGCTATTCTATTCCAAGAATAAGATATAGTCTGCCAAATGTCTCACTGATACCTATGTAGTTGTATTTTCTTTGAGTTAAGATTTCTAGTTTGTTTACCTGTACAACCCTGTAAGTTAATTTTTTGTCTCTTTTTCCTAGATATTATTCTTTGCTTGTCACTATTTCCTGAGAATAATTGGAAATTTTCTTCTATTGTGCTATGTCCATAGTCTTCCATACTGTTGTTTTGTGTGTGTGTTTTTTTTTCTAGACATGTTTCTTATTCTCTAAAGAAATGTATGGAGTTTGAAATCCCCTTGACTAAATCAATGAGCAAAAGGCTAGATTAATTCTTCATGGCATTTGTAAGTTACACTGTATTCATCTTTTTTTAATATAATTTATTTTATCATTAATCAACAATTACATGTGCAATATTATGGTTATTAAACTACCCCTTCATCAGGTCCCCCCCACCAACCCCATTACAGTCACTGTCCATCAGCGTAGAGAGATGCTATAAAATCACTACTTGTCTTCTCTGAGTTGTACAAACCTCCCCGTGCCCCCACAACATTACATCTGCTAATCGTAATCCCCCTTTTTCCCTCTTATCCTTCCCTTCCCACCCATTTTCCCCAGTCCCTTTCCCTTTGGTAACTATTAGTTCGTTCTTGGGTTCTGTGAGTCTCCTGCTGTTTTGTTCCTTCAGTATTTTTTCTTTGTTCTTATACTCGACATATGAGTGAAATCATTTGATAGTTGTCTTTTTCGGCTTGGCTTATTTCACTGAGCATAATACCCTCTAGCTCCATCCATGTTGTTGCAAATGGTAGGATTTGTTTTCTTCTTATGGTTGAATAATATTCCATTGTGCATATGTACCACTTCTTTATCCATTCATCTACTGATGGACACTTAGGTTGCTTCCATTTCTTGGCTATTGTAAATAGTGTTGTGATAAACATAGGGGTGCATCTGTCTTTTTCAAATTGGGCTGCTGCATTCTTAGGGTAAATTCCTAGGAGTGGAATTCCTGGGTCAAATGGTATTTCTATTTTGAGTTTTTTGAGGAACCTCAATACTACTTTCCACAATGGTTGAACTAATTTGCATTCCCACAAGCAGTGTAGGAGGGTTCCCTTTTCTCCACATCCTCGCCAACATTTGTTATTGTTTGTGTTTTGGATGTTGGCCATCCTCACTGGTGTGAGGTGATATCTCACTGTGGTTTTAATCTGCATTTCTCTGATGAATAGCGATGTGGAGCATCTTTTCATGTGCCTGTTGGCCATCTGAATTTCTTCCTTAGAGAAGTGTCTATTCATGTCCTCTGCCCATTTCTTAATTGGATTATTTGCTTTCTGTTTGTTAAGGTGCATGAGTTCTTTATATATTTTGGATGTCAACCCTTTATCAGATATGTTTTTTATGAATATATTCTCCCATACTGTAGGATGTCTTTTTGTTCTACTGATGGTGTCCTTTGCTGTACAGAAGCTTTTCAGCTTCATATAGTCCCACTTGTTCATTTTTGTTTTTGTTTCCCTTGCCCGGGGAGATATGTTCATGAAGAAGTTGCTCATGTTTATGTCCAAGAGATTTTTGCCTATGTTTTTTTCTAAGAGTTTTATGGTTTCATGACTTACATTCAGGTCTTTGATCCACCTTGAGTTTACCTTTGTGTATGGGGCTAGACAGTAGTCCAGTTTCATTCTCCTACATGTAGCTGTCCAGTTTTTCCAACACCAGCTGCTGAAGAGGCTGTCATCTCCCCATTGTATATCCAAGGCTACTTTATCAAATATTAATTGACTGTATATGTTTGGGTTAATGTTTGGATTTTCTATTCTGTTCCACTGGTCTGTGGGTCTGTTTTTGTGCCAATACCAAATTGTCTTGATTACTGTGGCTTTGTAGTAGAGCTTGAAGTCAGGGAGCGTAATTCCCCCTGTTTTATTCCTCCTTCTCAGGATTGCTTTGGCTATTTGGGGTCTTTTGTGGGTCCATATGAATTTTAGAATTATTTGTTCCAGTTCATTGAAGAAAGCTGTTGGTAGTTTGATAGGGATTGCATTGAATCTGTAGATTGCTTTAGGTACTATAGCCATTTTGACAATATTTATTCTTCCTAGCCAAGAGCATGGGATGCATTTCCATTTGTTAGTGTCCTCTTTAATTTCTCTTAGGAGTGTCTTGTAGTTTTCAGAGTACAGATCTTTCACTTCCTTCGTTAAGTTTATTCCTAGGTATTTTATTCTTTTTGATGCAATTGTGAATGGAATTGTTTTTCTGATTTCTCTTTCTGTTAGTTCATCATTAGTGTATAGGAGCGCAACAGATTTCTGTGTGTTAATTTTGTATCCTGCAACTTTGCTGAATTCAGATATTAGTTCTAGTAGTTTTGGAATGGAGTCTTTAGGGTTTTTTATGTACAGTATCATGTCATCTGCAAATAGTGACAATTTGACTTCTTCTTTACCAATCTGGATGCCTTGTATGTCTTTCTTTTGTCTGATTGGTGTGGCTAGGACCTCCAGTACTATGTTGAATAACAGTGGAGAGAGTGGGCATCCCTGTCTTGTTCTCGATCTTAGATGAAAAGCTTTCAGCGTCTCGCCGTTAAGTATGATGTTAGCTGTGGGTCTGTCATATATAGCCTTTATGATGTTGAGGTACTTGCCGTCTATACCCATTTTGTTGAGAGTTTTAATCAGGAATGGATGCTGAATTTTGTCAAATGCTTTTTCAGCATCTATGGAGATGATCATGTGGTTTTTGTTCTTCTTTTTGTTGATGTGGTGGATGATGTTGATGGATTTTCGAATGTTGTACCATCCTTGCATCCCTGGGATGAATCCCACTTGATCATGGTGTATGATCCTCTTGATGTATTTTTGAATTCGGTTTGCTAATATTTTGTTGAGTATTTTTGCATCTACGTTCATCAGGGATATTGGTCTGTAATTTTCTTTTTTGGTGAGGTCTTTGCCCGGTTTTGGTATTAGAGTGATGCTGGCTTCATAGAATGAGTTTGGAAGTATTCCCTCCTCTTCTATTTTTTGGAAAACTTTAAGGGGAATTGATGTTATTTCTTCTCTATATGTCTGGAAAAATTCAGAGGTGAATCCATCAGGCCCGGGGGTTTTGTTCTTGGGTAATTTTTTGATTACCGATTCAATTTCGTTGCTGGTGATTGGTCTGTTTAGTTTTTCTGTTTCTTTCTTGGTCGTTCTTGGAAGGTTGTATTTTTCTAAGAAGTTGTCCATTTCTTCTATGTTTTCCAGCTTGTTAGCATATAGATTCTCATAATATTCTCTTATGATTCTTTGTATTTCTGTGGGGTCCATCGTGATTTTTCCTTTCTCATTTCTGATTGTGTTTATGTGTGTAGATTCTCTTTTTCTCTTAATGAGTCTGGCTAGGGGGTTATCTATTTTGTTTATTTTTTCAGAGAACCAGCTCTTGGTTTCATTGATTTTTTCTATTGTTTTATTCTTCTCAATTTTATTTATTTCTTCTCTAATGTTTATTATGTCCCTCCTTCTGGTGACTTTGGGCCTCATTTGCTCTTCTTTTTCCAATTTTAGTAATTGTGTCTTTAGACTATTCATTTGGGAATGTTCTCCCTTCTTTAAATAGGCCTGGATTGCAATATACTTTCCTGTTAGAACTGCCTTTGTTGCGTCCCACAGAAGTTGTGGCTTTGTGTTGCTGTTGTCATTAGTCTCCATATATTCTTTGATCTCTGTTTTGATTTGGTCATTAACCCATTGATTAATTAGGAGAGTGTTGTTAAGTCTCCATGTGTTTGTGAGCCTTTTTGATTTCTTTCTAAAATTGATTTCTAGTTTTATACCTTGGTGATCTGAGAAGTTGGTTGGTCGGATTTCAATATTTTTGAAATTACTGAGGTTCTTTTTGTGGCCTAGTATGTGGGCTATTCTGGACAATGTTCTATGTGCACTTGAGAAGAATTTGTATCCTTTTGCTTTTGAGTGCAGAGTTCTGTAGATGTCTGTTAGGTCCATCTGTTCTAGTGTGTTGCTCAGTGCCTCTGTGTCTTTACTTATTTTCTGTCTGGTTGATCTGTCCTCTGGAGTGAGTGGTGTGTTGAAGTCTCCTAAAATGAATGCATTGCTGTCTGTTTCGTCCTTTAATTCTTTTAGTATTTGTCTCACATATGCTGGCACTCCTGTGTTGGGTGCACATATATTTATAATGGTTATATCATCTTGTTGAACTGACCCCTTTTTCATTATGTAATGTTCTTCTTTATCTCTTGCTACATTCTTCATTTTGAAGTCTATTTTGTCTGATACAAGTACTGCAACACCTGCTTTTTGTCTCTTTGTTGTTTGCATGAAATATCTTTTTCCATCCCTTCACTTTTAGTCTGTGTATATCTTTGGATTTGAGGTGAGTTTCTTGTAGGCAGCATATACGTGGGTCTTGCTTTTTTATCCATTCTGTTATTCTGTGTCTTTTGATTGGTGCATTCAGTCCATTTACATTTAGGGTGATTATTGATAGATATGTACTTATTGCCATTGCTGGCTTTAGATTCATGGTTACCAAGGGTTCCAGGGTTGCTTCTTTACTATCTAACAATCTAACTTAACTTTCTTGTTAAGTAATTGTAAACACTGATGTTTCTTTCTTTCTCTCCCTTCTTATTCCTCCTCCTCCATTCTTTCTATAATAGGTGTTTTATTCTTTGCCTTTAGTTAGTATTTGGTGGTCTGCTTTCTTTGCTATGATTTTATTTTCTCTGGTGACATCTTTTTAGCCTTAGGTGTGCCTCCATCTAGAGCAGTCCATTTAAGATATCCTGTAGTGGTGGTTTATGAGAGGCAAACTCTCTTAACTTTCATTTGTCTGGAAATTGTTTAATCCCTCCATCATATCTAAATGATAATCGTGCTGGATACAATATTCTTGGTTCGAGGCCCTTCTGTTTCATAATGTTAAATATATCATGCCATTCTCTTCTGGCCTGTAAGGTTTCTGTTGAGAAGTCTGATGATAGTCTGATGGGTTTTCCTTTGTAGGTGATCTTTTTTCTCTCTCTAGCTGCCTTTAATACCCTGTCTTTATCTTTGATCTTTGCCATCTTAATTTTTATGTGTCTTGGTGTTGTCTTCCTCGGGTCCCTTGTTTTGGGAGATCTGTGGGCTTCTGTGGACTGCAAGAGTATTTCCTTCCCCAGCGAGGGAAAGTTTTCAGCAATTATTTTTTCGAAGACACTTTCTATCCCTTTTTCTCTCTCTTCTTCCTCTGGTATTCCTATAGTGCGAATATTGTTCCGTTTGGATTGGTCACACAGTTCTCTTAATATTCTTTCATTCCTAGAGATCCTTTTATCTCTCTCTGCCTCAGCTGCTCTGTATTCCTGTTCTCTGATTTGTATTCCATTAACAGTCTCTTGTATCTCATCCAGTCTGCTGTTAAGCCCGTCTATCACATGTCTGATTTCTGCATTGTCTTTCCTCAGTTCCCTCACTTCGTCCCTCAGCTCTTGCACATTTCTCTATAGGTCCATCAGCATGGTTATGACTTTTATTCTGAATTCTTTTTCAGGAAGACTGTGCATTTCCATCCCTTCAGGCTCCCTCTCTGGGGTTGTCTGGTTGATTTTGGTCTGAACCATATTCCTCTGTGTTTTCATGGCTATAGAATTGGTCCCTGGTTGTTGCCACGTATGTCAGCTGGCCTCTTTAAGACTTTAAAAAGAGAAAAAAAAATAGGAGAAAAAAAAGACGAAAGAAAGAAGCAAAAAAAGAAAAAAGAAAGAAAAGAAAAAACAAAAACAAAACAAACAAACAAAAATAAATAAAAATAAAAAACGCCCACCGAGAGTCGATTCTGTGGGAATGCTGTAGGTGGCGCTATTTCCCCACTACTCCGCAGCCGTGGCTGCGCCGCTCCGCAGGGCCCTTTATTGCTCTGGCCAGGGTGGGAACGAATAGGAGGCTGTTTATCTCAGTGAGACGTGTAAGTATGGCTACGCTTCCCCAGTCACCAGCTAAGGCGTCTGAAACTCCCCAGGACTCCCAGCCTGCTGGGCTGCGTGTGCTGGGGCGATCCAGCTCCTCCGCTGGGCTCCTGTCTCTTTAAGACCGCTGAAAAACGTGCGCGCTTTTTTTTTTCCTTCCCTGAAGCCGGCTGCAAGCACCCTGGTCCGTTCCATGCTCAGATCCTGCCCCTCTGTCTCTCCAATCTCCGCTGCACTGCGCAATGTGGGTCAGCGCTCCCCTCACAGATCACCGGGGCTGGCTACTTCACGGGGTGTACTTCCACTCCCTCCCAGCTCTGAATCCTCTCCTCCCGCTGGGGCGCTGGGGTGTGGGAGTGCTCGGGTCCCGCCGGGTCGTGGTTCCATATCTTACCCGCCTCTTGGGGTGCCAAGTCCTCTTGGGTGTAGCTACACGCTGTGCGCTTTCCTGTGTATTCTGGTCTCCCTTTTAGGAATCTGTGTTCATCTTAAAGTAGGAAAAATATTGGCAAAATTTCCTGCACTTTAACTGCAGTTCCTTAAGGGTTCCAACATATCTTAAGTGACAGTCCATTTTTGCTCTCTTTGTATCATCCAGTCAGTGACCACCAAGACAAGGCAGTGAGTTTGATAGATATCAGTGGACTTCCCCTCATGTCTCAGAGACATGTGTAGTGAGTCAGTGACTTTTTACCACACCTCCGTATTTTCCACTGTACCCTCAGAGAGTCACCTGTGGCTGAACTGGTAAAAGTATTCTTCTAGCCTGACTGTAAATATAACTTTCTGCCTCATGAAATGTGGAATACAATTTCTTTTCAAAATCTAAAGGTACTTTTTATGAAAAGAAACTCTTCTTCTTTTTTGTAGTACCTTTATTGAGATATAATTTATACACCATAAAAAGCAGCCATTTATGTATACAATTCAGTAATTTTTAGTATTTTCACTGAGTTATAAACCCATTACATTGGTACTTTTTAACATTATCATCACCTCATGAAGATACCATGGAAGAACTGACTTCCAGTCTGGACAAGATGGTGTGGACTCTTACTCCTGCCCTTCCCTGAGGAGTACAACTATACATCTTGAAAATATCAGAAGAAACAATCAAAGAAGAATTCTGAAAGCTTATAAGAGGATGGTAAACCAGTTAGAAACCTCAAGACTGCTGGAACAACACAGCATCAGGATGAATTATATCTACCATCCCCACCTAGTTGAAGAACGTGGCCCAAATCTGGTGTTTCCTATCACCAAACTATCAACAGAAGACAGCCCAGGGAGGTTAATTCCTTCCCAAAAACCGTATGCTAGTCACTCTGACAACAGCAGGTGAGCCCAGCACCATGGGTAAATGGAATCAATCACCCAACCAATAAGAGACCAAAGAAAGCACTTGGTTTCTCCACCTGGCCTGAAAGCCTACCCCAGCTGAGACATACTGAGGCAGCCTGGTAATACCAGCAAGAGTCACCCTACCACAACAAGCTGCCTAACTTTGCCCTTGTGGACCTGAGATAAGACCACTGCCCTTCCAAGAGACACATGGGATGATGGGGGCCCTGGCAATAGGGACCCCACCACAATAAGCACCTGTCCTGGAAGCATCTTCATTCCCATAGACCCAAGACTCCCCTTTCATCCCCTCATAGGTCCCTTCTCCCCACCCCATCCCACATTAAAAGACACTTGGGTGCTTGGCCTAGAGAAACACCCTTTGTCCCTTCATAGACCATTAGCAGGGACCATTAGGAGCTGTGACACCAGATAAATCAAGGAGACCAAAATAACATCACAAAGGCACTGAAAATTCAACTGTTATTGAAACACAGCCCACAAAGTAGGTCAATATCTGTGTGCAACTTCCTGCTAAAATAAAAGATTTAAGTAAAACCTAGAGCTTACTAATATAATAGATAAAATGTCCACGATACAGTTTAAAATCACCTATCACATCAAGAATCAAATAAATCATAACTTGAATGAGAAAAGACAATTAATAAATGCCAATACTTATATTAATCATGTATTGAAATTCACTGACAAGGATTTTAAAACAATCGTGAGAAAAAATGCTTCAATAATCAATTAAAAATTCTCTTGAAACAAAGGAAAACAGAAAAACTCAGGAAATAAGTAGAAGGTATAAAAAAGTCTAAATTGAAATTATAGATCTAAAAAACACAATAATAGAAATTTTAAAATCCATTGAATGTACTCAGTAGTAAAGTAGAGATAATAGAAAATAGAATAAATGAACTTGAGGACTGATTGATAGAATTTACCCAATCTGAACAACAGAGAGAATATGTATTTAAACAAACAAACAAAAACAGAGCCTCAAGGACCTGTTAGTACACTAACCAAAGACCCAACATTTGTATCTTTGGAACCCTGGATTGAGGAGAGAGGGAGTGGGACTGAAAGAAAATTTTAACAAATGATAGCTGAAATGTCCCAAACTGGTGACAGAAACAAACTCACAGATCTAGGAAGCTGAGTGAATCACAAGTAGGAGAAACCCAAAGAAATCTACACCAAGCTACAACATAATCAAATTTCTGAAAACTAAATTCAAAGATAGTCTTGAAAGTAATCATAGAGAAATGACATATTACCTATATGAAAATACCAATTTTAATGACAGAAGATTTCTTATTTGAAATCGTGAAGAATAGAAACAAATGGCACAACATTTTTCATGTGCTGAAAGTAAAGACTATGATCTATAATATCTATAACCAGCAAAACCATTCTTTAGGAGTAAAGAAAAACTGAAGACATTCTCAAAGGGAAAATAAAGGAATTTGTAGCTAGAAGACATATCCTTACAGACGGGTTAAATAAGTGATTGAAATAGAAAGTAAATGATAAGAAGCAGCTTGGATCATCAGGAAGGGAGAATATACAACAGAAATATTATACATACAATAGAGCATCCTTTCCTCATGAGTTTAATTAATCATGTTTGATGATTGAAGCAAAATTTACAGCACTATCCAATACTCAAGACAATAATATTTAAAAGTGGAGAAGGTAAAAAACCTAAATGGAAATAAGATTTCCATACTTCATTTGCAACAGTAAAATGTTGATACCAGTAAACTGTGGTTAAGTTATTGTTATGGGCTGTATTGCATCACCACAAAATATATGTTAAACTCCTAATCCCATCCCCTCAGAATGTGACTTTATTTGGAGATAAATAGGGCCTCTTTAAAGGCAAAGTTGACTTTACATAATTAAGGTAAAGTGAGGTCAGATGTGGGGGCCCTAATCCAATATGACTGGTATCCCTGTAAGAAGAGTTGATGAGGATGCACAGGAAAGACCATGTGAGGACACAGAGAAAAGGAAGTCATCTGCAAGCCAAGGAAAAAGGCCTTAGAAGAAAACTAACTTGCCAACATCTTGATCTTGGACTTCTGGCCTCTAGAACTATGAGAAAATAAATTTCTGTTGTTGAAGCCACCCAATCTCTAGTATTTTGTTAAGGCAACCTTAGCTACTAATAAAGTCACATACATTTTTTAATATTCAGAGAAACCACTAGAAAAACTATATGAGGAGATACACTCAAACTCACTATAAATAAATAAAATCCTAAAAAAAATTAAGTTAACATTTAGTAAGGCAAGAAAAAAGAGGAATGTGAATCAGAGGAAACAACAGAGAGAAACAGAAATAAGGGAAATCAAAATAAACAGAAAATAATAAAATAGCATATATAAGCATTAAATAACAATAATCACTGTAAATATAAATGACCTAAATACATCAGTCATAGGGCAGAGATCAGCAGAGTGGGTAAAACATCGCCAACCCATAAAATGTTTTTTAAAAATTAACTTTAAATTCAATAACTTAGGTTAAAAGAAAAGGTTGGAAAAATATATATCATGCAAACATCTATTTGAAAAAAGGAGATGAGACCATGTTAATATAAGGTACAATTGAATTCAGAGCAAAAAAAATTAAGAAACAAAAACATTACATAAGGATATAATTAAGAGAAAAAACATCAATAATGAACAATTCACCACTGAGATAATATGGTCAAAACATGTATGCACTAAGAAACATAGTGTCAAATTCATGAAGTGAAAACTTAGAGTCAAAAGGAGAGACAGACAAATCAACAGTTAAAATTGAAGACTTCAACATTCACCCCTTATCTTACCAATGGGTTTCAGCCCTGGGCAAGTTCACTATGGAGTCAGTGAGATGAAAAAATGACAATGGAATGTTCTTGGGGTGAAAGGGTTTATACCTAACTTTATTCTCATGATTGCAGGTCTATCACTAGAATCCCATCTACTCAGAGCAAGTCTGCATGCAGCAAGCCTGTCTCTGCCTCTGGGCCTCTCTGCCCCTGCAGCTGTCTCAGTCTCTGTCCTTGGCACTGCCACTACTCCAGCCTCTGCTCTTCTGCAGCTGTGCAGTACCTGTGTGGCCATAGCACTGGGTGGAGCTCTTTATATAGAGTCAATAACAACGTATTGCCCACACGTGTGTAGTGAGCTTGCCAACCCAGGGCCAGGTGAGAATCCTGGCCATAGGAACCTTTATTTTATCCACACCCCTCAACGAGATAGAATTACTAGACAGAAAATTCACAAGGATATAGAAAATCTGATCACAGCCAACCAGCAGTATCTAAGTGATGTATATAGAACACTCCCCCCAAAGTAGCAAAGTACACATATTTTAACATGCCCATGGAGCATTTACCAACACAAATCATATCCTAGACCATAAAACAAACCTCAGTCAAATTAAAAGAATTGAAAGCATACAGAGTGTGCTCTCTGACCACAGTAGAATCAAACTAGAAATCAATAACAGGAAAACAACAGTAAAATATCTCGATACAGGGAATTAAACAACATTTAAAAAAATACTTTATGGATAAAGGGGAGTCTCAAATGCATAAAAAATACATAGAATTTCATGAAAATAAAATGCAATGTCAAAATAAGTGGGATGAAAAAAAAATAAGTTGGATGTAGCAAAAGCAGTACTAAGGGGGAAATTAAATCACTAAACACTTGAATTAGAAATGAGGAAAGGTCTCAAATCCATAATCTAAGTTCCCACCTAAGAAAATAGAGAAGTAAAATGAACCCAAAGCAAATGTAAATAAATAATAGAGACGAAGGAAGAAATCAATGAAATTGAAAAAAGTAAAATAGATTGAATCAAAGAAAGAAAATGTTGGTTCTATGACAAAACCAATAATTGCTAAACCTCTAAACAACTGACAAATATAAAGATAGAGGAGTCACAGTAGATTCAAGATGGCGGCCTGAGAAGTGAGACAGAGAATTCCTCCGAAAACCACAGATAATGAGAAAATATAGTTAATACAACTAACCATAAAATAGCAACAGGAAAGAAGACTGCAACAGACTGCATAAAGACCTCATGAACAGAGCAGACAACAGGCAATAGGGCAGCAGCTACGTTCCCTTCTGACCCCCAACCTCACTCTAGGGGTTGAGCAGCTCCAGAGACTGGAGCTTCTGGGCACTAGAGCGCACCACACAGAAATATGAAATCTCAAAAGAACACGGTTCAGACCAAAATCTCACAAACCCCAGAAAAAGGGCCAAATGAATCTGAACTCACCAATCTTCCTGAAAGAGAGTTCAAAATAAAAATCATAAACATGCTTATGGAGGTACAGAAAAATATTCAAGAACTCAGGAAAGAATTTAAGTTGGAGATTCAATCATTAAGAAATTCCATATCTGAAATGAAACATAAAATGGAGGGATTTAAAAGCAGATTAGATGTAGTAGAAGAGACGGTAAATGGAATAGAAATTAGAGAAGAGGAATAAAAAGAAGCTGAGGCACAGAGAGAAAAAAGAATCTCTAAGAATGAAAGAATATTGACAGAACTGTGTGACCAATCCAAAAGGAACAATATTCGCATTGTAGGGGTACCAGAAAAAGAAGAGAGAGAAAAAGGGATAGAGAGTGTCTTTGAGGAGGTAATTGCTGAAAACTCCCCCAACTGGGAAAGGAGTTAGTCTCTCAACCCATGGAGGTGCACAGATCACCCAACACAAGGGACCCAAGGAAAAAAAAATCAAGAAACATAATCATTAAAATGGCAAAGATCAAGTATAAAGACAGATTTTAAAAAGCAGCAAGAGAGAGAAAAAAGATCACATACAAAGGAAAACCCATCAGGATTTCATCAGATTTCTCAACAGAACCCTTACAGGCCAGAAAAGAGTGGCATAATATATTTAATGCAATAAAGCAGAAAGGCCTTGAACCAAGAATAGTCTACCCGGCAAGGTTATCATTTAAATTTGAAGGAGGGATTAAGCAATTTTCAGATAAGCAAATGCTGAGAGAATTTACCTCCCACAAACCACCTCTATAGTGCATTTTGGAGGAACTCCTATAGATGGAAATATTCCTAAAGCTAAATAGATGTCACCCAAGGGCTAGACAAAGAGTACAGAATATGATTCATAACATACAAAGAATGGAGGAGGAAAAAAAAATCTTTACATTGTGTTTATAATAGCATATGAAGCGAGTTAAATTAGACTGATAGATAATAAGGGAATTACCCTTAAAACTTTGGTAACCATGAAACTAAAGCCTGCATTGGCAATAAGTACATACCGATTGATAATCACCTTAAATGTAAATGGTCTGAATGCACCAATCAAAAAACGTAGAGTCACTGAATGGATACAAAAACAAAACCCATCTATATGCTGCCTATAAGAGACTCACTTCAAACCCAACAACATACACAGACTAAAAGTGAAGGGATACCAAAAGGGATATCATGCAACTAATAGTGAGAAAAAAGCAGGAGTTGCAGTATTTGTATCAGACAAAATAGACTTCAAAACAAGAAAAGTAACAAGAGACAAAGACGGACATTACATAATGATAAAGGGGTCAGTCCAACAAGAGGATATTGATATTATAAATATCAATGCACAAAACACAGGATCACCTACATATGTGAAACAAATACTAACAGAATTAAAGGGGGAAATAGAACACAATTCATTCATTTTAGGAGACTTCAAAACACTACTCACTCCAAAGGACAGATCAACCAGACAGAGAATAAATAAAGAGACAGAGTCACTGAACAACATATTAGAACACATGGACCTAACGGACATCTACAGAACACTTCATCCAAAAGCAACAGGATGCACATTCTTCTCAAGAGCTCATGGAACATTTTCAAGAATAGATCATATACTAGGCCACAAAAAGAACCTCAGTAAATTTAAAAAGTTTGAAAGTGTACCAACCAGCTCTTAGATCACAAAGGTATGAAACTAGAAATAAATTACTCAAAGAAAATGAAAAAGCTCACAAACACATGGAGGCTTAATAACATGCTCCTAAATAATCAATGGATCAATGACCAAATAAAAACAGAGATTAAGCAATATATGGAGACAAATGACAACAATTATTCAACACCACCTTATCTGTGGGACGCAGCAAAGGCTGTGCTAACAGAGAAATATACTGCAATACAGGCCTACCTCAGGAAAGAAGAACCATCCCAAATGAATAGTCTAAACTCACAATGAATGAAACTAGAAAATTAAGAATAAATGAGCCATTAAGTCAGTAGAAGGAGGGACATAATAAAGATTAAAGCAGAAATAAATAAAATTGAGAAGAATAGAACAATGGAAAGAATCAATGAAAGCGGAAGCTGCTTCTTTGAGAAAATAAACAAAACAGATAAACCCCTAGCCAGACTTATCAAGAAAACAAGAGTCTACACACAGAAACAGAATCAGAAATGAAAAGGAAAAATCACTACAGACACCACAGAAATACTAAGAATTATGAGAAAATACTATGAAAAATTATATAGTAACAAACTGGATAACTTAGAGAAATGGACAACTTTCTAGAAAAATACAACTTTCAAGGCAGACCCAGAAAGAAACAGAAAATCTCAACAGACCAATTACCAGCAAGGAAATTGAATTGGTAATCAAAAAACTAACTAAGAACAAATCGCCTGTACCAGATGGTTTCACTGATGAATTTTATAAAACATCTAGTGAAGACCTAATACCCATTCTCCTTAAAGTTTTCCAAAAAGTAGAAGAGGAGGGAATACTCCGAAAGTTTTTCTACAAGGCCAACATCATTCTAATACCAAAACTAGGCAAAGACACCACAAAAAAAAGAAAACTACAGACCAATATCCCTGATGAACATAGATGCAAAAATACTCAACAAAATATTAGCAAACCAAATTCAAAAATACATCAAAAAGATCATCCATTATCATCAAGTGGGAGTCATCCCAGGGATGCAAGGATGCAACAACATTCGAAAATCCATCAACATCATCCACCACATCAACAAAAAGAAGGACAAAAACCACATGATCATCTCCATAGATGCTGAAAAAGCATTCGACAAAATTCAATATCCATTCATGATAAAAACTCTCAACAAAATGGGTATAGAGGGCAAGTACCTCAACATAATAAAGGCCATATATGACAAACCCACAGCCAGCATTATACTTAACAGTGAGAAGCTGAAAACTTTTACTTTAAGATCGAGAATAAGACAAAGATGCCCACTCTCCCCACTTCTACTCAACATAGTTCTAGAGACCCTAGCCATGGCAATCAGACAACACAAAGACATAAAATGCATCCAGATTGGTAAGGAAGAAGTCAAACTGTCCCTGTTTGCAGATGACATGATATTGTACATAAAAAACCCTAAAGAATCCACTCTCAAAATACCAGATCTAATATCTGAATTCAGTAAAGTTGCGAGATACAAAATTAATGCACAGAAATCTGTTGCATTCCTATACACTAACAATGAACTAGCAGAAAGAGAAATCAGGAAAACATTTCCATTCATAGTTGCATCAAGAAGAATAAAATACCTAGGAATAAACCTAACCAAGGAAGTGAAAGACCTGTACTCTGAAAACTACAGGACACTCATGAGAGAAATTAAAGAAGATGCCAATAAATGGAAACGCACCCTGTGCTCATGGATAGGAAGAATTAATATTGTCAAAATGGCCATCCTGCCTAAAGAAATCTACAGATTCAATGCAATCCCTATAAAAACACCAACAGCATTCTTCAATGAACTAGAGCAAATAGTTCTAAAATTCATATGGAACCACAAATGACCCCAAATAGCCGAAGCAATCCTGAGAAGGAAGAACAAAGTGTGGGGAATTACACTCCCTTACTTCAAGCTCTACTACAAAGCCACAATATTCAAGACAATTTTGTACTGGCACAAGAACAGACTCATAGACCTATGGATCAGACTAGAGAGGCCAGATATAAACCCAAGCATATATGATCAATTAATATATGATAAAGGAGCCATGGATATACAATGGGGAAATGACAGCCTCTTCAACAGCTGGTGTTGGCAAAACTGGACAGCTACATGTAAGAGAATAAAACTGGATATTGTCTAACCCCATACACAAAAGTAAACTCAAAATGGATCAAAGACCTGAATATAAGTCTTGAAATCATAAAACTCTTAGAAAAAAACATAGGTAAAAATGTCTTGGACATAAACATGAGCAACTTCTTCATGAACATATCTCCCTGGGCAAGGGAAACAAAAGCAAAAATGAATAAATGGGACTATATCAACCTAAAAAGCTTCTGTACAGCAAAGGACACCATCAATAGAACAAAAAGGCATCCTACAGTATGGGAGAATATATTCATAAATGACATATCCAGTAAGGGTTGACATCCAAATTATATAAAGATCTCACGCACCTCAACAAACAAAAAGCAAATAGGCCAATTAAAAAATGGGCAGAGGAGCTGAACAGACACTTCTCCAAAGAAGAAATTTAGATGGCCAACAGGCACATGAAAAGATGCTCCACATCTCTAATCATCAGAGAAATGCAAATTCAAACCACAATGAGATATCACCTCACACCAGTTAGGATGGCCACCATCCAAAACACAAACAACAAATGTTGGCGAGTATGTGGAGAAAGGGAAGTCCTCCTACACTGCTGGTGGGAATGTAAATTAGCTCAACCATTGTGGAAAGCTGTATGGAGGTTCCTCAAAAAACTCGAAATAGAAATACCATTTGACCCAGGAATTCCACTCCTAGGAATTTACCCTAAGAATGCAGCAGCCCAGTTTGACAAAGACATATGCACCCCTATGTTTATCGCAGCACTATTTACAATAGCCAAGAAATGGAAGCAACCTAAGTGTCCATCAGTAGATGAATGGATAAAGAAGATGTGGTACATATACATAATGGAATATTATTCAGCCATAAGAAGAAAACAAATCCTACCATTTGCAACAACATGGATGGAGCTAGAGAGTATTATGCTCAGTGAAATAAGCCAGGTGAAGAAAGACAAGTATCAAATGATTTCACTCATCTGTGGAGTACAAGAACAGAGAAAAAACTGAAGGAACAAAACAGCAGCAGACTCACAGAACCCAAGAATGGACTAACAATTACCAAAGGGAAAGGGACTGGGGAAGATGTGTGGGAAGGGAGAGATAAAGGGGAAAAAGGAGTATTACAATTAGCACACATGATGTAGCAGGGGCTGGGAGGGATACAGGGAAGGCAGTATAACACAGAGAAGACAAGTAGTAGTGATTCTATAGCATCTTACTACACTGATGGACAGTGAGTGTAATGGGGTATGAGGTAGGGACTTGATAATAGGGGAAGTCTAGTAACCATAATGTTGCTCATGTAATTGTGCATTAATAATATCAAAAAATAAATAGAAAAGTCATAAGGCATCAAATTCAAGAATGAAATAAGGGATATCATATCCTACTGTTAAAGAGAAGTTTTAAAAAGCCATTCTGCCCTTCTCTGCCTTTTGACTCGAGTGTTTAGTTCATTTACATTTTAATGTAATTACTAATAAGGTACAATTTATGTTGCAACTTTATTGTTTTCTATGATGCCTTTTTTGTTCTTCTATTTCTTCATTTAGTGCCTTCTTTAGTGTTAAGCATATGTATTCTAGTGTACCATATTAATTGCCTTCTTATTCCTTTTACATGTATTTTTAGTTATTTTTTAGTGGTTGAACCGGCACTTCTAATTAACATTTTAAGTTAAAACAATCCAGTTTGGATTAATGTCAATTTAGTTTCAATTCTATATGAAAACTTTGTTCCAATGTAATTTCCTTATTTCCCTTCTCATTTTTATAATTTTCATATAAATTATATCTTTATACCTTATGATCCCATCAACAGTGTTTTAGTATTATTGCTTTATGCTGTTGCCTTTTAAATCATAGAAGGATAAAGTTACATAGAAAAATACATTTATATGGTCTTTTGTAGTTACTCTTTAGTTACCTTTACCAGTATTCTTCATCATTCCCCTGGATTAGTGAGGTGGTGAGTTGCCAATGACCCTACTCTCCAACTATATGGGTGCTTGTTGAAACCTTCAGATATTCAGTTGAAAGGTTCATGGTAATTGCTCCCATCAAACAGTGTGGGACTGGAAGTGCTGTATCTAGTGCAACTGCATATGACTAAAGTAGGTCTTTCTCCTATTGAAGTGATAGAATATATGCAAGAAATGCAAAACAAACAAAAACAAAAACTCCCTGCAGCATGCACCAAGCCTTGGGAAGCACAGGGCTCTTTCTGATACTTGCATCACTCTAGTAATGGGATCTGTATCCCTGGGAGTGCAAAGTTCCACTTCCAGTTCTCTTTCTCCGTATCCTTGTACCTCTGCCCCTCCTTCTCAAAACATTATGCCCTTTCACTCTCTTGCTGTTTGGCTGTACAAGGATGAAGGCTGTGGTGACAATCCTCTGGCAAACCTAAAATATAGCAACTGTCCAGTAAAGGAAACGGCAGCTCAGGTGGAGTCTCTAGTCTCTAAACCAAAGAAGACAACAATATATATAAATTGGTTTCCTACCTTCTTTAAGATAATTGTTCCTTTTGCTGCGCTTTCATTTGAATTTGAATGGCAGTCATGAAAGGCTGCATCAGAGCCTGCTGAGAAGAAGGTATTTTCAGTCATGTCAGTGATTGATTTTCATAATTCTCAAAATGCTAAGATATTACTAGAATGCTTTCATAAAGTAGGACTCAATAAATATTCATGGATGAGTGAATGAATAACTGTATTTCCTCCTTTCCCTTTCTCTCTCTGTCTTGCCCTTCTTCTAAAATAGTTGTCACACATTTAAATTCTTTTCATTTATTAAATATTTTCTCTCTGGAATTATTCTCCCATTATGTCTTGGAACCTCCAACCTCTCTAATGTTCAGGGCACAGGAAAGCATTGCTCAAAGTCATTCAACTTCCTCTCTGGAAGGGATATCAGATTTCTTTTTAACATGGAAAACGGATGATTCACTAGGACAGAAAGACAAATACAGTTCATATACTGCGGGTCAGTGCTACCCATTGTCCAGTTATTATGCCTCATAAATTAGATTAGATTCCTTGCCTCCTTGGTGACCCAGCTCTCTCAGGCAGAATTGGTTATCTCTTTCTGTGCCAACATTCCACCTTTTATAAACCAAGAGCAGGACTCTTTCCCTCTACTGTGATTATTTTATATCCCTGACCCCTCAACTGAAGGTTCTTGCGAAGAGAAATTTCTCTGTTTCCAGCACTTACTATGAGGCCTTGGGAATTGGTGTACAATGAATACTTTTGAATAAGTGGATAAGCTAATGAATAAGCTGTTGTAACACACTGAAAACTGTTTTTCATGGCTATGTTTCTGGGCTATCAGTAGCCCACATCCTTAACAATGCTGCTTTTTTCTGATCTGACTACTTCTCCACAGATGTGATTCCTTTCTATCTTCAGTGTCAAGTTTAGCCAAGAGTAGAAGGCTAGCAAAGTTTGTTTCAAGATTTTCACTGTGGGGAAGAAAACTAGGCCTTGGAGTATTTGCTGAAGTAGCTCTGAAGTTATGTTGAAAGTCATACTACCAAGATCAAAACGGTAAATAAAAGATCTGAGAAAAACAAGCAAAGCGCTAGAGTTTTGGGAGGAAATTGCAAAGAACTAGTGTCCACTTTGATATAAAGTAAAACAGGAGATAATTAGCAAGATCCAAGTCAGTGCCCTGCTTAAAACTCTTCAGTGGTTTTCCAGTACTGCGGTATAAGGTCTGATGAGCCTAGTTTTCAAGATGGCACCTGCCCACATCTTCTGCCACATTTTCTTCCAAACCCTGCCTTTCAACAGATGCTCCAGCAGTATCAAGCAAGTTTAGGGCACTTCATATGCTATGCTATTTCTCTTAAAACTTTTTTGGGGGAAATGATTGCAGACTTTTGCAGAAGTTGAAAAAATGGCATAGAGAATTCCTGAGTATCCATTGCTCCGTTCAATGAAGTAGAACATTATATGGCATTAATAAGTAAATTATTCTCTTGTTTTTACATTAGGAAACTCAATTGTAAATAAGTCTCACCCAAAGCTTTATGTTTTTTTGTAATGTTTAATCAAGACTTTTAAACTTTTTCAAAGGAAAATTCTCTGTGCATTTAAAAAATTATAGGAAATTTTTGTATCTTCTATACAAAGGATGATGTTTTGACTTCCTAGAATAGCTATCAAGAGCACAAACTGATTGACTGTAGAAAATGATTTTTCTGTACCTGCATGTTGAGTTTTTGAATGAACATGCTTTTTCTGATTAACAATTTAAGACTAAGCTGATCAGGGATATTTTGGCCCCATCACATCTGACCTCAACCTGCATAAAAGTTACCAGTTTACTGCCTCTGATCTAATCACACCTATAGGCCCAGTAGTATTTTATTTTGAAATGTTTCAAAATTATGGTAAGGTAAGGCACAGAAAATAATATAATGGATACAATTTCCCAGCACCCAGATACAGATAGTAATATTTTACCACATTTGCTTCGACTTTTCTTACAATAACAAAAACATTAGAAGTGCAGCCAAAATCCCACCTAAGCATCCCTTCCTGTGGCCTCCAGAGGTAGCTACTATATTGAAGTTAGTATGTAATATTTCTATGCATGGTTTTGTACATTTTCTGTATGTGAATGTATTCATTCACTATTTACTGTCCTTTATTTTTAAAGAGTTTAATAAATAATATCCTCTATGACATACTCTTTGAACTTGGTTTTCTCACTCTTCATTCTGTTTTGGGGATTTATTAATGATAATATATATATAGATCTAGTTAATTCATTGTAATTCTTTATGATATTTATTGTATGAATAAGCAGTAATGTATTTAGCTATTTCCTACTTATGGACAGTGAGGTTACTTCTACTTTTTGTTATAACAAACAGTGGTGTGATGAATATCCTTGTACAGTTCTTACAATTCTTCTTGCTTTCTAGTTGTCCAGATACCTAGAACACTTCATATGTGTTTATTCGGTCATTAAATATTAATATCTTCAGCTTTTCAAGGTATTGCCAAATTGTGGTCCAAAGTAGTTGTACCAAATATAGTAGCACAAACAATATGCTAGTTTCTATTTTTCCATATCCTTGCCAATACTAGCTGTTAAAAGACTTAAAATATTGTCAACCTGGTGGACAGGAAATAACACCTCAATGATGTTTTAGTTCATTATTTCTGTTCCCATTCTTTTGGGAGAAGAAAACAAGTCACATGGTCATAGCCCATTTGCTCATAGGCTGGGAAATGGAAGTTCTGGGCAAAGCCACTTTACTGTGATAATTCTATACTACTGAAGGGGGAGCACACATATTTGGTGGACAGCTAGCTATCTCAGCCACAGATTAACTTTTCAGATGGTTCCACTACATTTTCATTATCAATTACTGAAAAATATAGATTAAAATCCTTCATTATAATTGGAGATTTGTCAATTTTTCTTTGTAATTCTACCAATTTTTGTTAACATACATTTTTGATGTTCTGTTATTAAGAACCTACAAATTCAAGCTTATTTTGTTGTTTTGGTGAATTGTTTGCTTTTGGATTATGTAATGGCACTCTTTATCCCTAATGATACTTTGGATTTATTGTATTGTATTCTATTCATTTACTTTCAAGTTCTGTGTATCATTTGTTCTAGAGTATTACTATAGCTGGCTTAATTTTTTTTAATCTGAGAAGCTCTTTTACAGCTGTTTCTTGTCTGTTTACATTAGTAGGGATTATTCATATGTTTGGATTTATTTTGGAATAGTCTTTTGTGATTTCTACCATTAGTTTTTTATTTTTTTCATCCTTTCTTACCTTCTTTGAATAGAACACATTTTTACAACTCCTCTTTTGTCCTCTATTAGTTAGGAAATTATGTAATATATTTTTATTATTTTACTACTTATTCTTAAATACTTAACATGAATATTTGACTTAATTGAAATTAATCAAGAAATCCATCCTCCTCACAGATAGTACACCACCTTAGGATTCTTTTCCTCTGATCACCAGCCTCTCCATATTCCAAGTTATTATCAATATTTTGTTTGTCTTATTTATATCTACTCTACCATATCAGCATTTGTTTCTCTTTTTTCAGTTGATTCTTTATATTAATCCATATACTTATTTTTATTTTTGTTATTTCCCAACACAAGCTTCTTGTGTCCTCCTTCCTCCTGAGTTCATCTTCCTTCTTTCTGAGGTATATCCTGCAGTAGTTTTGTAGTGGTAAGGCCTCTCAGGATTTGTTTGAAAAGTGCTGTTGTTATTTCTTTCTCACTTTTGAATAATGGTTTAGTTGGGTTTAGTATCCTAAATTGAAATTGAATCTCCCTGAATACTTAGAGGATATTATGGTACTGTCTTCTGGCTTCTTTTATTGCTGTTGAAAACTCTTCTCTGATCATAAATGTTTCAGTGTGATTTGTCTCTAATGTAGCTTTTAGACTACCCTTTTCTTAAAAGAAGTTCTAGTTTCCCTGTAGAATGACTTGATTCCAATTGTCAAAAAAATTTCTCTTGGTTGGGTCTCTTTATGCTTCTTCAACTTAAGATTTGTGAGTTTCATCAAATCTAGAAAATTTATGGCTGTTATATCTTTATATATTATTATCCTTTCCTTCTAGAATAAATGTCATGTAAATATAGACTTTTTAAAAATCCTATCCTTGTGTTTCTTAACTTCTTATCCACTTTTTTCAGTCTTTTACTTTCTCTGTCCTATATCAGGTAATTTCCTCTGAACCATGTGCTCTGTAACTATGCCAATATGCTGTTTAAACCACTAAGCCTTCTATTTCAACTACATTCTGTCATTTTAAAATCCTACTTGTTTTCATTCTCGAAGGTTTTAATTCTTTATTCTTCTTTAATCATCATAAACTTAGTTGTTTTTTATTTGACTATCATTCTATTATTTCAAGTTTTAGGTGCTTAATCTCATATTTCTTTAAATTTCTGACTTGATTCTTGATTGATTGTTGCTCATATAGTTTGTAAATTTTGTTTGTGATCTTCTATTCATTGGCTTGTTTTTTACTTCAAGAAATCTTTATGTCGTGAATTATACAAGAGTTCCTCTTGAGTGATGTTATGTTTTCTTCTGCCAGTCACCATAATATTTTTTAAATTTCATTGAAGTGTAGTTGATATATAATATTATATTGTTTTCAAGTATACAGCACAGTGATTCAACAGTTGCACACATTATTAAATCCTCACACCAACTAGGGAAGTTACAATCTGATCACACAGAAAGATGTTCCACAACCATTGACTATATTCTCCATGCTTCACTTCCTTCCCTGTTACCAACTTATATTATGATTGAGATTTTGTGCCATAATATTTTGTTAGTTCTAATCCAAAATATATAAAGAACTCACATGCCTCAACACCCAAAAAGCAACTAACACGATTAAAAGATGGGCAGAGCATATGAAGAGACACATCTCCAAAGAAGAAATTCAGATGGCCAACAGACATATGAAAAGATGCTCCACATCACTAATCATCAGGGAAATACAAACTAAAACCACAATGAGATATCACCTCACAACAGTAAGGATGGCCAGCATCAAAAAGACTAAGAACAACAAATGCTGGTGAGGATGCAGAGAAAGGGGAACCCTCCTACACTGCTGGTGGGAATGTAAGCTAGTTCAGCCGTTGTGGAAAGCAATATGGAGGCTCCTCACAAAACTAAAAATACAAATACCATTTGACCCGGGAATCCCACTCCTTGGAATTTACCCAAAGAATACAACTTCTCAGATTCCAAAAGACATATGCACCCCAATGTTTATCGCAGCACTATTTACAATAGCCAAGATATGGAAACACCCTAAGTGTCCATCAGTAGATGAATGGATAAAGAAGAGGTGGTACATATACACAATGGAATACTATTCAGCCATAAGAAAGAAACAAATCCTACCATTTGCAACAACAAGAATGGAGCTGGAGGATATTATGCTCAGTGAAATAAGCCAGGCAGAGAAAGACTAGTGCCAAATGATTTCCCTCATCTGTGGAGTATAACAACGCAGCAAAATTGAAAGAACAAAATAGCAGCAGACTCAGAGACTCCAAGAAGGAACTAGTGGTTACTAAAGGGGAGGGGTGTGGGAGGGCGGGTGGGGAGGGTGGGAGAAGTGGATTGTGGGGTATTATGTTTAGTACACATGGTGTAGGGGAATCACAGGGAAAACAGTGTAGCACAGAGAAGTCAAACAGTGAATCTGTGTCATCTTACTACACTGATGGACAGTGACTGCATTGGGGTATGGGTGTGGACTTGATAATATGGGTAAAAGAAGCAACCACATTGTTTTTTCATGTGAAACCTTCATAAGAGTGTATATCAATAATATCTTAATAAAAAATTAAAAATATATATTTTGTTAGTTCCTTGGCTTGGAAACTCCAGAATTAGATGAAAATATAAAATGAGACTCCAAACCCATAAGACTCACAAACTTAAGCATCTATTTTTTTTCAGTAAAAGGGAGAAATAAAATTTATTTCTTACAAGCAGTCGTCCACTTCTGCTTCCCTGCAAAGCAACCAGGTGGCAGACGAAGAAGCCCCCTCCCAACCTCTCCAGTCCAGATAAGCCTTCAATTGCCCTTGTAATTACCTATTTTTTATTATTATTAAGATATTATTGATATACACTCTTATGAAGATTTCACATGAAAAAACAATGTGGTTACTACATTTACCCATATTATCAAGTCCCCACCCATCCCCCAATGCTGGCACTGTCCATCAGTGTAGTAAAATGACACAGATTTACTTTGCCTTCTCTGTGCTACACTGTTTTCCCTGTGATCCCCCACACCATGTGTACTAAACATAATACCCCTCAACCCCTTCTCCCGCCCTTCCCACGCACCCTCCCACACCCCTCCCCTTTAGTAACCACTAGTTCCTTCTTGGAGTCTCTGAGTCTGCTGCTATTTTGTTCCTTCAGTTTTGCTGCACTGTTATACTCCACAAATGAGGGAAATCATTTGACACTTGTCTTTCTCCGCCTGGCTTATTTCCCTGAGCATAATATCCTCCAGCTCTATCCATGTTGTTGCAAATGGCAGGATTTGTTTCCTTCTTATGGCTGAATAATATTCCATTGTGTATATGTACCACCTCTTCTTTATCCATTTACCTACTGATGGACACTTAGGTTGCTTCCATATCTTGGCTATTGTAAATAGTGCTGCGATAAACATAGGGGTACATATGTCCTTTTGAATCTGAGAAGTTGTATTCTTTGGGTAAATTCCAAGGAGTGGGATTCCCAGGTCAAATGGTATTTGTATTTTTAGTTTTTTGAGGAACCTCCATATTGCTTTCCACAATGGTTGAACTAGCTTACATTCCCACCAGCAGTGTAGGAGGGTTCCCCTTTCTCTGCATCCTCGCCAGCATTTGTTTTTCTTAGTCTTTTTGATGCTGGCCATCCTTACTGTTGTGAGGTGATATCTCATTGTGGTTTTAGTTTGTATTTCCCTGATGATTAGTGATGTGGAGCATCTTTTCATATGTCTGTTGGCCATCTGAATTTCTTCTTTGGAGAACTGCCTCTTCATATCCTCTGCCCATTTCTTAATCGGGTTATTTGCTTTTTGAGTGTTGAGGCGTGTAAGTTCTTTATATATTTTGGATGTTAACTCCTTGCCAGATATGTCATTTACAAATATATTCTCCCATACTGTAGGATGCTTTTTGGTCTGTTGATGGTGTCCTTTGCCATTCAGAAAATTTTTAGTTTGATGTAGTCCCATGAGTTCATTTTTGCTCGTTTCCCTTGCTCGAGGAGATGCGTTCAGGAAGAAGTCGCGCATGCTTATATTCAGGAGATTTTTGCCTATGTTGTCCTCTAAGAGTTTTATGGCTTCACGTCCTTGATCCATTTCGAGTTTCCTTTGTGTATGGCGTTAAACAATAATCCAGTTTCATTCTCTTGCATGTAGCTGTCCAGTTTTGCCAATACCAGCTGTTGAAGAGGCTGTCATTTCCCCATTGTATGTCCTTGGCTCCTTTATCATATATTAATTGACCATATATGGTTGGGTTTATATAAGGGCTCTCTAGTCTGTTCCATTGGTCTATGGGTCTGTTCTTGTGCCATTACCAAATTGTCTTGAGTACTGTGGCTTTGTAGTAAGGCTCGAAGTTGGGGAGCATAATTCCCCCAGTTTTATTCTTCCTTCTCAGGATTGTTTTGGCTCTTCGGGGTCTTTTGTGGTTCCATATGAATCTTAGAATGATTTTCTCTAGTTTGTTGAAAAATGCTGTTGGTATTTTGATAGGAATTGCATTGTATCTGTAGATTGCTTTAGGAAGGATGGCCATTTTGACAATATTAATTCTTCTTATCCATGAGCATGGGATGTGTTTCCATTTATTGGTATCTTCCTTCATTTCTCTCATGAGTGCTTGTAGTTTTCAGAGTATAGGTCTTTCATTTCCTTGGTTAGGTTTATTCCTAGGTATTTTATTCTTTTTGATGCAACTGTGAATGGAATTGTTTCCCTGATTTCTCTCTCTGCTAGATCATTGTTAGTGTATAGGAATGCAACAGATTTCTGCATATTAATTTTGTATGCTGCAACTTTGCTGAATTCAGATATTAGATCTAATAGTTTTGGAATGAATTCTTTAGGGTTTTTTATGTACAATATCATGTCATCTGCAAACAGGGACAGTTTAACTTCTTCCTTGCCAATCTGGATGCCTTTTATTTCTTTGTGTTGTCTGATTGCCGTGGCTAAGACTTCCAGTACTATGTTGAATAAAAGTGGGGTGAGTGGGCCTCCTTGTCTTATTCCCGATCTTAAAGGAAAAGCTTTCAGCTTCTCACTGTTAAGTATAACGTTGGCTGTGGGTTTGTCATATATGGCCTTTATTATGTTGAGGTACTTGCCCTCTATACCCATTTTGTTGAGAGTATTTATCATGAATGGATGTTGAATTTTGTTGAATGCTTTTTCCGCATCTGTGGAGATGATCATGTGGTTTTTCTCCTTCTTTTTGTTGATGTGGTGGATGATGTTGATGGATTTTCGAATGTTGTACTATCCTTGCATCCCTGGGATGAATCTTATTTGATCATGATGGATGATCCTTTTGATGTATTTTTGAATTTGGTTTGCTAATATTTTGTTGAGTATTTTTGCATCTATGTTCATCAGGGATATTGGTCTGTAGTTTTCTTTTTTTGTGGTGTCTTTGCCCGGTTTTGGTATTAGAGTGATGCAGGTCTCATAGAATGAATTTGGAAGTATTCCCTCTTCTTCTACTCCTTGGAAAACTTTACGGGGGATGGGTATTAGGTCTTCACTAAATGTTAGATAAAATTCAGCTGTGAAGCCATCTGGTCCAGGCGTTTTGTTCTTAGGTAGGTTTTTGATTACCAGTTCAATTTCATTGCTGGTAATTGGTCTGTTCAGATTTTCTGTTTCTTTCTGGGTCATCCTGGGAAGGTTGTAGTTTTCTAGAAAGTTGTCCATTTCTACTAGGTTACCCAGTTTGTTAGCATATAATTTTTCATAGTATTCTCTAATAATTCTTTGTATTTCTGTGCTGTCCATAGTGATTTTTCCTTTCTAATTTCTGAATCTGTTTATGTGAGTAGGCTCTCTTTTTTTCTTGGTAAGTCTGGCTAGGGGTTTATCAATTTTGTTTATTTTCTCGAAGAATACGCTCTTGCTTTTGTTGATCCTTTCTATTGTTTTATTCTTCTCGATTTTATTTATTTCTTCTCTAATCTTTATTATGTCCCTCCTTCTACTGAGTTTGTGTCTCATTTGTTATTCTTTTTCTAGTTTCATTAATTGTGAGTTTAGACTGCTCTTATGGGATGGTTCTTCTTTCCTGAGGTAGGCCTGTATTGCAATATACTTTCCTCTTACATGGCCTTCGCTGCATCCCACAGGTTTTGCGGTGTTGAATTATTGTCATTTGTCTCCATATATTGCTTGATCTCTGTTTTTATTTTGTCATTGATCCATTGATTATTTGACAGCATGTTATTAGGCCTCCATGTGTTTATGAGATTTTTAATTTTCTTTGCGTAATTCATTTCTAGTTTCATACATTTGTGGTCTGAGAAACTGGTTGGTACAATTTCAATCTTTTTGAATTTACCAAGGCTCTTTTAGTCACCTAGTATATGATCTATTTTTGAAAATGTTCCATGTGCACCTGAGAAGAATGTGTATTCTGCTGCTTTTGGGTGTAGAGTTCTGTAGATGTCTGTTAGGTCCATCTGTTCTAATGTGTTGTTCAGTGCCTCTGTCTCCTTACTTATTTTCTGTCTGGTTCATCTGTCCTTCAGAGTGAGTGGTGTGTTGAAATTTCCTAGAATGAATACATTACATTCTATTTCCCCCTTTAATTCTGTTACTGTTTGTTTCACATATGTAGGTGCTCCTGTGTTGGGTGCATAGATATTTATAATGGTTATATCTTCTTGTTGGATTGACCCTTTTATCATTATGTAATGTCCTTCTTTGTCTCTTGTGACTTTCTTTGTTTTGAAGTCTATTTTGTCTGATATACGTACTGCAACTCCTGCTTTTTTCTCCCTATTAGTTGCATGAAATGTCTTTTTCCATCCCTTCACTTTTAATCTGTGTATGTCTTTGGGTTTAAAGTGAGTGTCTTGAAGGCAGCATAGAGATGGGTCTTGTTTTTTTATCCATTCAGTGACTCTATGTCTTTTGATTGGTGCATTCAGTCCATTTACATTTATGGTGATTATGGATAGGTATGTACTATTGGCATTGCAGGGTTCATATTCGTGGTTACCAAAGGTTCAAGGTTAAGTTCCTTACTATTTAAGAGTCTAATTTAACTCACTTAATATGCTATTACAAACACAATCTAAAGGTTCTTTTTTTTCTTTTTCTCTTCCTTTTTCTTCCTCCTCCATTCTTTATATTTTAGGTATCATATTCTGTACTGTTTGTCTATCCCTTGATTGACTTTGGGGATAGTTAATTTACTTTTGCATTTCCTTAGTAATTAGTTGTTTTACTTTCTTTACTGTGGTTTTATTACCTCTGGTGACAGCTATTAAACTGTAGGGACACTTCCATCTAGAGCAGTCCCTCCAAAATACACTGTAGAGATGGTTTGTGGGAGATAAATTCTCTCAGTTTTTGCTTATCTGGTAATTGTTTAATCCCTCCTTCAAATTTAGATGATAATCCTGCTGGATAAAGTAATCTCAGTTCAAGGCCCTTCTGCTTCATTGCATTAAATATATCATGCCACTCCCTTCTGGACTGTAAGGTTTTTGCTGAGATGTCTGATGATAGCCTGATGTGCTTTCCTTTGTATGTGATCTTATTTCTCTCTCTGGCTACTTTTAATAGTCTGTCCTTATCCTTGATCTTTGCCATTTTAATTACTATATGTCTTGCTGTTGTCTTCCTTGGGTCCCTTGTGTTGTGAGATCTGTGCACCTCCATGGCCTGAGAGACTATCTCCTTCCCCAGATTGGGGAAGTTTTCAGCAATCACCTCCTCAAAGACACTTTCTATCACTTTTTCTCTCTCTTCTTTTTCTGGTACCCCTATAATGCGAATATTGTTCCGTTTGGATTGGTCACACAGTTCTCTCCATATTCTTTCATTCTCAGAGATTCTTTTTTCTCTCTGTGCCTCAGCTTCTTTGTATTC
>JAVSCE010010429.1:0-116819 GCA_032199065.1 Smutsia gigantea
GGCTGGCTGGCTCTGGATGATTCTAAACCAACTGCCTTCTGTGTTCAGTAGCACCTCTACCCCAGATTCAAACTCCCCAGGAGAGAGTCTGATGGACGTACCTGGGGTCCTGTGCCCATCCTTTGGAGGCGGAGAGTTGGGAGGGCCCCCTGGCTGAGAGCCCCAACAGGAATGCCTGGAATTGGAGAGGTGGAGTTCCCCAAAGGAAAAGTGAGTTTCTGTCATCTGAGGATGGGGAAGGGATGCTGGGCATATGCACACACAGATGTTCACTACACATGTCATATCAATTCAGAGAGGAGGGAAGTGAGTGGGTGGGGTATGGGAATATCCAGAACAGCCCAGAATCTGCCACAGGGGCCAGGGCTCTTGCTCCAGTGTTGGATTCCCTCTCCCTCTTCCCCTATAAAAGCAAATTTAGGGAAAGAACACTGTTTCTGTTCTTGACAGCTTGATAGAATTGTCTCCTTAGCTTCTAGTCTCGCTCTGCTCCTGCTAGAGTAATTACCACCCACCTGTTCTCCATGCAAGAATTCACCGGCAGTGGACATGCATCTGGCCTACAAAAGGCATGCTTGGAAGTCTCCCAGGCTGCTTGGAACAGGCTGGGGACAACAGAGGGTCAGCCACCCATTCAAAGGGTAGGAAACAGTTTGCCTGAGAGCCATGGTCCTTGTGGCCTGAGTGGCTGCTCACCTTTCTCCCACCAGGCAGCTTGATGAACTGGGACAGGTGTGTCCTGGGAGGAGCAAAACCCTTGGGACTCCATCCTGGGCCCTGCGCTCCTCCTCCAGCACATGGCTGTACTCCCCACCCCCATCTGCTTCTCCAGGGGGATGGGGGGCTGTTGCCCTGTCTTTTGGGGGACTCCTTTATTTTTCTTTCCATTATTGTCCATAGCTCTCCCTTCTGTGCACCTTGAAAGTTAAGAAAAGGTTTTAATGGGGAAGGCCAGAAATATTTTGGTGGTGAATGTAACTGCATCCAAGTTCTCAAGGTGTGAATAGAGAACTGAAAGGGCCCTGAGAGAGTGGTTTTCAAACTTAAAAAAAAAATTAGCAAAAATCTCTGCATTATTTCAGCATTCAACAAATATTTATTGAATGCCTACTGTGTGCCAGGCACTCTGCTAGGTGATAGAGCAACAGCAATACAGACCTGCTTCCTGCCCTTATAAATTTAGTCTGGTTGGGAAGGCAGGCATCGAACAAACACTTAGGTAAGTAAATTGATTATGAGTTACAACTGAAGAAGAGCTGTGAGAAAGTCGTATGCAGCTAGGTGGCCTAATACTTGGGGGTGCTGGAGAAGGCATCCTCAAATTTTGAGTTGAGATCTGAAGGATGCATAGGAACTAAGCAAAGAGATGGGGAGAAGAAGGCAGGAGATACCACAAGAAAAACCCCTGAGGTGGGAGGGCACTTGTGTAAGAGGAAATTGTAGAAAGTTGCTGAGGTGAAGCCAGGCAAGCCCAGTAGGACGGGATGAAGGTGAAGGGATGCAGGGCCACACCACCGGGGCCTCATGGGCCAGCCCAAGGATGAAACCAGGAAACTGGGGAGCTGCTCTGGATGAGAAGGGGCCCACCCCTGAGTCCCCCAAGCACACACACATCCCCTTGCCTTGTAGCATCAGAGGCACCTCAGAGGACCCACAGGGTTTATCAGAACACAGCTTGGACACCACTATTCTGGCCCTAGTTGCCATTTCCAGATGAGAAGAGGGAGGCTTGGCAGTCATCCACCCCTAGTGCCCTCTCTGTTAACTCTGGGCACCTAACCCAGCCTCCCGGGACAGCAGGCTGCCCGGGTGTGGCATGGGGACAAACACTGAGAACACTCCACATCTTATGTTTCAAGAAGGAGGGGGCAATCTCAAGAGCCAGCCCAGAGTCTGGTGTGGAGGATGGGCTCCAAGGATGGGATTTTGCCTCTCTCCTCTGGGGCCCTCAGTCTTTCACCCTGTGCTGGGAGAGTCCCTGACCCCCTCGACCCCTTCCCATCACTCAACCCGAGGCACAGGAAGGCTGCCTGCCAGGACGGCAGATCCCACTTAAGCTCCGGCCTCAACATTCCTCTCCACCCAGGAGTCAGGGTCAAGTGTGGGGTATTTTCCCAAGCCCTGGGGAACAGAGGCGCCTCCTGACATCGACTGCTACTGCCTTCAACTAGAAGGGCAGCTACCAGGGCAGACAGTCTGGAAAGGAGAGCAGTCAGCTGGCTCCCGAAGCAGAGCTTCAAGAGGAAGGGCTTGGGGGCCGGGGGCCTAGAAATATATCACTAACTTCAGCCCCAGGAAGTAGAAGTAGAAGCTGGTGATGGGAAGAGGGGGGTGCATGGCAAGAGTCTGAGCTGAGGCTGGGATTTTCCTGTCCCAACCCAACTGGTTCTCATCTAACTAACCCCAGGGTCTGGCCTCTCTGGAGACCCTGTCTGCAGCTCCTGGGGCAGAAGCTAAAGACAACCACCAGGCTGGAGACAGCAGCTGGACCAAGAGCCCCCAACAGGGCCCAGGTGGCGTAGGCATTGGAGAATCCTTCACAGCCCTGCAAGGGGACAAAGGCTAAGCAGGTCAGGCTAGTGGGAAGGTTCTGAAGATGAAGGAGGAGGCAGAGGCAGTTGCCTCTGGGACAAATCAGGAGGAACAGCCCTGGAGAGAGAAGTCTCTTGGGGCGTGGAAAGTGGTTTCATCAGCCAGGCTGTCCTGAGGCTACACTGTGCCACAATAGCTCCTTCCTTCCTGCTTCTCCCTCCTGCCCCTCATCTGGGCACATACCTCCTCCGCTTCAGGTATAGAGGAACAAGGAAGCAGGTGTCACAAAGCCTGAATTCAAGTCCTGACTGCTTCCTGTTGCCGCTGTGTGATCTTCAGCAAAGATCTCAACTTCTCTGAGGCTCTACTTCCCCTTGTGTAAAAATGGGATGAAGAAGACCTGCAGTAGGGCTGTAGAAATGATTGAATGAGAAAATAAAGGTAAAGATCTCAGCTCTTATTTAGTTAACTATGGATTCTCCCAGTGGGACAGGGAGAGGGGAGGGGGAAATGGGAAGTATTGAGGGACCTTTGAATTCTCAAGATAGGGTTCTAAAAGTTTCAAATCCCATTTCCAAGCTAGAGGCTGGGCTGGGATAGTGGGTGGTGAGGTCTGGAGGTAGGGAAAGTTTTTCTCCATTAAAAAGAAAACAGAGAGAGGGAAGTCAGATCTCACAACACACATCAGCCAAGAGCCCAGGCAGACAGCGTCTCCTCTGAAGGAAGGGCTGGTGTTCTCTGCTCCATTGCCCTCTGGCAGCCGCTTAGCTCCTGTTTTCCTCAAATGAGCATGGCTGTAACCTGGCCCCTTTACACTGTGGATACATGGTCCAGAAACAATTCAGAGTCCCCAGACAGACAGCTTTGGCTGCTTTCAACATCACCTCCAATTGGATCAACAAAGTGGGACCGAACTTAGGGCAGACTGCAGGGAGTTAGGGCAGAGGGTGCTGACTCCTGGCGGGGGGAAGCCAGGACCCAGGAGCCTCACTGTGTACCCAGCAATGCAAAGTATCATGACACTATAAAATAGAAAATATAACACTATAAAAGGTTGAGCACACATTATTTGCTAGGCTTTGTGCTAAGCACTTATGTATATGATCTCATTTAATCCCCATACGAAGGTGACGCCATTATTATTCCTATTTTACAGATGGAGAAATTGAGGCACAGAGTAATTAAGAATCTTAACCAAGGGCTTATAATTTGTTGGGGGTGAGGCAAGACTACAAGTTAAGACCCCATGTGAGAAGGGCAAAAAATATGAACTGCTCTCTACCACCCCAGGTAGCCCAGCTGTCAGCTTCACTTCACCACCTGCCTCCATTTTCCTAGATTTCCAGCTGTCACTATCATGTCTGTGCTCAAAGAGCAGGCTTCACTCACTATTCTAGGGATGGACATGCTCATTTTCCCAAAGTTCAGCCAAGGCATGGTTGAATTTCTCAAAAGGAGCTTATCTAGAAAACTGAAAAGAAAACAGAACAAAATAAAAATCTAGTAAGACAAGAATCTGGGAAAGAGGAATTTATAAGGGAGTTTTCATGTCCTAAGACAAGGAAAGTAATAACAGCTACTGATTTTGCCAAGTATCAGACACTATACTATGCTGTTGATATATGTTATTTTGTTTAATCCCCAAGGGTACCCACTGAGACAAGTATTATTATCTTCCTTTCACAAATAAGGAATCAGAAGCTCAGAGAGGTTAAGCAACTTATGCTGGTTACACAGCTTCTAAGAAGTGTAGCTGGGAGTCAAACCAGCCTTTGCTCTTAACCACCTAAATAAAGGAGTTGGGCATGAAGGGTACAACTTTTCCAGTTTCCAGGCCTCATTTAGGTCTGATGGAGGGATTCCACTAAACCACCCAAATCCTAAACTGAAGACTCTTAGGCTGGTCCCACTGCTCTGATAAATGTGCTGCTCTTGTCCAGGAAAGAAACAGAGTACTTCCTCCTAGACAAGGTTAGAAAAACCTGGGTGAATCTGTACCTTTCAGTTCTCTGCATCTAGTTCCCACTTATGCAGGACATAACAAAACAACAAAAACAAATCAATGAATTCAAACCCTTGTATTTGCATTTGTCCTGCACTTTAACTTACCTCATTACAGGTCACAGTTTCTACAATATTTGATTGGTTAATGGTTGGGCTGATGCCTGAAGTCAATGAAGCTGGGCACATAATCAGCATTCAACATGTTGTCATTGCAATTATTATCATTGAGAGACCTCTTTCTGGGATCACATCAGCAAGGTATCTGTGACTCCTTGTTGTAAGACAGTATCACATTAAGTACTAATTGAATAGTTGATGCTATTAGCCGTTGATCAGTAATGTTTACTGAGCAGTTATTGAATGCCAGGTTTTAGTCTATGTAGCTTATATACGTTATATCCTTTAATCTTCATAACAACTCAGGAAGATAGGAATTATTTTCATTATCTCTCTTTAATAGATGATGAAACTTAGGTCTGGAGATATTAAATAACTTGCTCAAGGTCACACAACTCCTGAATGGCAGGACTTGGATTTGAACCCAGACAGCTAAGTCCAGAACCTGGACTGGTAACCTCTACTCTCTACAGCCTCTGATCGTGAATCTGACAATAAGATTACAGGAGGTCAGAGAAAGATGTCAATATGTGCTGGGATATTTGGGGAAAGCTTCCTGGAGTGGATGGACCCTGAAGGAAGGGCAAGATGAGTGAAGCGAAGAAGAGATAAGTTGTAGGCTGGAAGATGATCTCTGAAGACTCATGTGACCCACAATGGAACATCAGGAGGTCCCCCATCCTTAGAGCATAAGGGATTGCTATTCTTCTGAAGCAGTGTCATTTGGCCAACCTGGCTGTTCAAGAAAGGACTCAGAGCTTGAACAGGAACCTATGGGGTCTGCATGGGGTCTGTAGCATCAGAATGGAGTGAGAATAGCAATGGATCTCCTGGGAGGCCCTGAGCATAGGGTTGGCCAGCATCAGATTGACTCCCTATCATCTCCACATTGACTGTAAGATTCGCTTTGAGGAAGTTGGTCAGCTTTGCTCAGACTCTGATAGGGTTGCCCCAGTAGGCACTCACCCAGAGGAGCAGTGAGCCTGCAAATCTGGGGTTCATAGAAATCTTAAGAGAAGCTTGAATTTCATTTAGACATAAAAATGTTGGAGTTGGGGCAGGGGTGGGAGGGGATTTAATCTAATGTGTCATACAAGCACTTCCAGCCTAGAAGCTGGTCAGAAGGATAGCTCCAGGGAAAGCAGGGCCACTCCTGGCCAGCGGGGGTCTGCTGAGGACCATGTGTGTAAACCCAGGCCCAGGCCTGGCTCTCACAGAAACTGATGGAATTTCTGAGTTCGTCAGTAATTCTGCACCTGTCCCTTTTCACTTAGCTCCAGCCTCGCCCGGCTCAGCAAGGCTTCAGCCAGAAGCAGTCTGGGAAGAAATGGCCAACACTTTGAGAACAGGGCTGAGGCCAGAAGGATTGAAAAGCCTGGAGACTCCTTCTCTGTGCAAGAACCCCTATGAGAAGCCCCTGTCACCTGTGTTCTCCAGCCCTCACTGCTCTGCTCACTTTCTGATGTTCTTTGTGGCCGTGTGTGCAGGGTTTACAGTCCTGTTGTACTTTAAGGCGTGCCACTCCAAATGTGGTCCATGGCCCAGCAACGGTATTACCTGCGAACTTGTTAAAATGTAGAGTCCCATCACTGACATATTGGATCAGCATCTGCGGACAGTATTCCCTTCTAATCCACGGGGGATACATTCCAAGACCCCCAATGGTACCCACAACCATGGATAGTAGTGGACCCTATATATACTATGTTTTTCCTATACACACATATCTATAATAAAGTTTAATTTAGGCACAGGAAGAATTAAACACAATAACTTATAATAAAATACATTTATAACAATATGCTGTAATAAAAATTATGTGAATGTGGTCTCTCTAAATATCTTATTGTACTGTACTCAATCTTCTTGTGATGATTAAGATGATAAAATGCCTATGTGATGAGATGAAGTGAGGTGATGATGTAGGCATTGTGGCATCGCGTTGGGCTGTTACTGACCTTCGCCAATATGTCAGGAAGATCATTGTCTGCTGCCAGAATGCAGTTAACTTGACTGTGGGTGACTGAAACCACCACAGAGAAGGGGGAATACCGTATCAACAAGATCCCCAGTGATCTGCATGCACATTAAAGTTTGAGAAACACAGCTCCTTGGAAGCCAGAGTTAGCCCTAGCAGGGTATCTTTGTACGAATAAGCTTTGGTATCCTGGGTGCATGGCAGTAAGTAGTTGCTCAATAATTATATGCTTTAACTCTTTATCTTGAAATAATTTTAGACTTGGAGAAAAGTTGCAAAAATAGTACAGTGTTCACATATACCCTACACCCAGCTTCCCAGGCTGTTTGTTAACAGCTTCTATAACCATAGTACAGTTACCAAATTAACCTGGGTAAATTAACAGAGGTATAAGACTATTAACTAAGACACAGTCCCTCTTCCAGTCCCATCAGTTTCCCCCCTCATGGCCTCTTTCTGTTCCAGGGTCCCTCTTGCATTTAGTTGTTGAGTCTCCTTAGTCCCTTCTAACGTGTGACAATTCTTCAGTCGGTCTTTGTCTTTCGCGACCTGGACTCTTTTAATGAGTCCCCCTTAGTTGTTTCTTAGTCTATCTCTCAACTTGAGTATGTCTGATATTTTCTTGTGGTTATATTGAGGTTATGCATTTTGGGTAAGAATACCACAGAAGTGGCGCTGCACCCTTGTCCCCTCATGGGGACATGTCTTATTTCTAGTGATGTTGACCTTGATTATTTGGTTCAGCTGTGTCTGCTGGGTTTCTCCACTGTTTCTCTACTGTAAAATTACTACTATCCTTCCCTTTGTAATTAGTAAGTATCTCGGTGTGGGGAGATTTTTCGAGACTGAAAATATTCTGATTCTCTTCTGACTTCCCCTCTGATTTTAGCATCCAGCACTGGTGGGTCTTGTCTACAATGATTATTACTGCTGGGTTTGCCTGACGGTGATTTTGTATTTTCCTCATTACTTCTATATTTATTACTTGGCATTCTTCTATAAAGAACAGCTGTTCCTTCCTCCCCGTTTTTTTTTTTTCATGTATTTTTAACTTCAGTAGGAACTCAGAGCTGTTTATTTCATTCTATGGGTTATAATCCTATATTATTATTATTTCATTTTGTTCTTCAAGTTGCTCCACCCACTTGAGTTGTCTCACAGGCTGGCTGCTTAGCCTGTTGCCACGCCCCCTCCTTTTCCAAGTATGTTCTTACTTTCTGACACCACAAGATGTTCAAGACTCACTTTGTTCAGCAAATATTTTTGAATGACTGAATGATAGAATGAAAAAGAAGGTGCATGTATAGAAGAAACTCAGCCCCTCTACAATTTCCCAGCTAGGAAGCTGTATCCAGTTCAGTTTTCAGCTGGGAGGGGGAACATGCCCCACAGAATTTATGCCCCACAGAATCACTCACTTCCACTGCCTTGTGAGGGTCAAGGAAAGCTGGAGAAACTTTTAACGGGAAGATGAAAGACACAGCATCTATGGAAATTGTATGCTGGGAAATTGGTCTTTCCGAAAAGTCTAATTCGTGGACTTCCCACATCTGTCAAGCAGTATGTAGTAGTGCTTAAGAGTACACATGCTGGAGTGTATTGGATCTGAACCCTACTTCTGCTACTTACTGTGTAACCTCCCTGTGCTTCAGTTTCCCCATCAGTAGAAGGCAGGTGATAACCAGTATTTGCCATGGAATCGTTTAATAACTAAATGAATTTAAATGTTTAAATTGCTTAGAACAGTCTGTGGTACACATAAACATTCCATAATCATAAGCCAAGAGTATGGCATTTCCAACAATTAACTCAGCCCGCTGAATTCATTCAGCAATTATTTACTGAGCATTGTAGCATGCACTGTTTGTTGGTTCCATCAGTAAACAAAAGAGACAAAGTCACGGTTCTCATGGAGCTTACAATTCTCCTGGAATAAAAATAGCCCAACTCCACGGAGAGGCTGCAGTAATTTCTAAGACAGTAGTAGGGGGCTGGGAACAGCTGTGTTTCTGCCGTCCACCAAAATCAAAACCATTCACCCATTTCCTAAAGTACTATTTTCCCCTGGCGAACCACCCCATGGCATCCTGGGACTAAGGTCTTAGCCTATTAAGGCGTTGTACTGCCCTAGCCACAGGGATTGGTTCAGGCAAGAACACATGATGCAGTCGGCACCAGGGAGGCTATAGAGCCGGCCCTCCCTCCAAATGGTGAGAACCTGTGAGCTAAGAGCTGAGGGCGAGGTGGGGGCGTGACCTGGGAATAAGGCCCCGCCACTAGGGGCGGAGCCAAGAGTGGAGGGAAACCAAGTCCAGATGGCATTGTTCAAGCCCCTGAGACAAGAAGAGGCCTGGAGTCTGTCCTATTCTAGACTTTTCAGTTACTCAAGACAATACATTCCCTTTTGCTACTCATTACTGTCCGAGTCCTGAGTTGTCTTCAATCCCTGGGAAAGCGGACACCTGTGCAGCAAGCTGGACCCTGTTCTGCACCCCTGCTCTTTCTCTTGAGCACTTAGTTTACTGCCTTGTCCTCAGGTGTCAACCACCACACACAGGCCACCACTCCATCCCACTTCCACTTCTGGCCCAGCCACCCCTGGTGCCTCCCTGAGGAGACCCCTTACCAAGGACAGACATCAGCTTTCCCTCCCCGGTCCTCCAGAGCTGGAGCCTCTGCCTCCTGCTCACCTTGCCCCCCACCCCGCAAAGTCTTCTGCTCAAGTCTCTCCTTCTGAGGCAAGTTGGCTGAATTCCTAGGCCTCACTTGTCTTTTGTGGCCCTGCCTCCTTCTCTCCATCAAGACAGAGAGGCACAGCCGAGTCCCCGGTGGCCAGCGGGAGAATGCCATTCACAGCCTCGGGAGTCACACTGAGGCTCACACCCCTGAGGGCTCCCACTTTTATCACCTGTCCCAGTGTCTCCCCATAACCACAGGCCTGGGCAGCCTCAGGCGGACTCAAGAGTATTGGAGCTCTCCCACTTCCATGTCCTAGTAGAAGCCATGTCCTAAGGGCAGACCAGGGACCTCAGACTTCCACTTCCTTTGAGAAGATTTCTATCTCCCTCTTCCACATTCTAGGGAATGAACTGTCAACATCACTTTTTGGTACCCTGACCTAGGACATTTCTTGAGCTGTCCTCTAATTCTTCCCATGTTAACTGTCACTCGGTGTATGATTTGCCTCTTTGACTGGCTGCTGTCTCAGTCAGTTCAGACTGCCATAACAAAATACCACAGACTGGGTGGCTTAAACAACGGAAATTTATTTCTTACAGTTTGGAGGCTGGGAAGTCCAAGATCAAGAGGCCAGCAGACCAGTGTCTGGTGAGATCCCTCTTCCTGGTTTGCAGATGGCTGCCTGCCTTCTCTCTGTGTGCTCACATGGCAGAGAGAGAGAGCTCTGGGTTCCTCCTTGTTTAATAAGGACACTAAATCCATTATTGGGTCCCTACCTTCCTATCATCATCTAAACCTAATTACCTCCATACCTCGAAGTACGATCACACTAGGGATTAGGGCTTCAACATATGAACTTCAAGGGGACACAAACATTGGCTGCATAGCAACTGGACTGTAAGCATAGCAAAGTGCTCTAGGAACCCTGAATGAAGAAATCATTGACATGAGGCAGTGAATGATTGAATAGACTAATGAGGAGAGGCAGGAACAGGAAGGACTGGGGGTGCTGAAGAGTCAAAAAGCCCTAGACGGGGTGCAGCTTGGGGGGTCTCCTGAAAGCCCTTCAGTGAGGATCCCAGGTCCTTTCCAGATCAGAGCCAGAGGGCTGCTATGTCTCCTCTACAGGCTCCCCTCTCCACCCTCTGCCACCCATTTCCCATTCCTGGTTCTTCATGGGCACTGCCGGAGTTTGCAGGGCCCCACACAACCCAAGGGAGCCACAGATGCCTGCAGGGATTTGCGGCAATGAAAGAAAAGTCCCGATCTGTCTTGGATGGACTGTGGCTCTGGAGAGAAAGCCTGAGGCTGCAGATCCACCACAAATGGGATGCAGGTGGGAAGCTGATAAGGGGATGAGGGAAGTCCCCAGTCCAGGGACAAGGGCCCACCTTGGAGAACACATCCTTTCCCTCTGAAGGCTGATGGGCAAGGCTGTGCCAGGACCAACAGAGCCCCAGGTCAGGGCCCAGTCTGCTTGGCTGTTGGCCCCTTCGTCTTTCTCTTACATTCCTATAAGATGCCTGCTTTCTGGGTCTCTCCTATCTCTCTCTTTCCCTGTGTCTCCCAGTCCTCTGTTTCTCTCACTCCTCTCTTTGTCTTCTTGTCACCACCTGTCTTACTCTGTTTCTTGCTCTCAGATGGTCTTTGACTCCAGGTCTGTCCTCCATCTCTGACTCTCCCTGCCTCCCTCTTCCTGGCTGCTTCCCAAGGCCAGTGTCCTACCGTCCATGCCTGGGTAAGTCTGCCAATCAGCCTGAGCCCCTTGGGTGAGCAACAGGGAGAAGAGCCAAAAGGCAGACAGCAGCCCGGTTCTGTGAAAGAGGTGGTTTTATGCCAGAGAGGCCTGGGCAGGCTGAGGCCAAGAATTTCTCACTCACCCGCAGGGCTGTATATTTAGTCTGAGTTGAGGGGGGCAGGTGGCACCTAGCCTGGAGCTCCAGAGCCTACGAGAGAGTCCCTGCCCAGCCTGAGGTCCCCCTGTGACATCTCTCTTGCGCTCCTGGCCTGGACCCTGCCCACTCTATCACCAGGGAGAGGCAGCAGAGCTGGGCACCATGGCCACTGTCTCCCCCAAGGACACAGGCCCTGGTGCAGGGCAGGCAGGCAGGATGGGGTGTGCTTTGTATCGCTGCTGCTCTCCCAAGCGCTTGGAGCAGCCCTTCCCTTTCAACTCCTTTGGGGCCTCTGACTCCAAAGGCAAACGTGCTTTCCCTTGGGCTTCTGTACAGCCTAAATGCTTCAGCCAGTTGATATGAGCTCCACATCCAGTTGCCTTGTTTTTCTTTATGGGTCTGTCCACAGCCCTCTGGGCTCACAGACAAGACATTGGGACCATCTGTGGCACATTCCAGAAGCTACTAGTGATCTCACACGTTAACTTTAAACCCATGTACAGGCTGGGAATGCTGTACATTTGTTGGGGGGATCTTGAGGGACGTGCTGAAAACCACGCCAAAACAGGCTGCTGTCATTTGCAGGAGACGGGAATTATTTAGAGGGCAATTTCACAAATGCTTCTGCGAATGTGACTGAGGATGCTGTCAGAATACAGCTGGAGCCCATCTCCCTGGCACTTTCCAAGTCTCTGCTTAGGGATGCCTTCTCCGCCCAGCAGGCATTTGTTACAGGACCCAGAGGCCCCCTGTCATCCCTGGCACTGTGCTGGCACCAAGGGGCCACCATTGTGGCACTGCCTTGTGAGGAGGCTGTGCTTCCTGTGTGGCACTGCTTCCTGGAGGCTGTGGGAGCTAAGCCCTCGACTCTGGAATCTATGCACTGAGCACCTATCACATGCTGACGCTGTGCGGGCAGAGGAGGTAAGTAGTGGGCAAACCACACAGAGTACCTCCACTCTTGAAGGAAGCAAATAGGATAGTGAGTCCTGGGGTCACGGTTGGGGGCATCCCGGAGAGCATGCAGCAGGTCACAGCAGTTATCTCTGAGCTTCTGTTGCTTCACCCATGAAATGGGGGTGATGACAGGGCTGTTTTGAGGATCCAGTGAGATAGTCAACACATGGTAACTAGCAATGAGAGCAAAATGCTAGGAAGGGCCATGGAGCTACAGCAGCCAGTGGCAGCAGCAGACAGGGCATGGGCAAAGTGGGTGGTGTCAGCTCTTTGCCCATGCCTTCAGGTTCCTGTATCATTTCAGGATTCCCCTGCCAGCACCTCTCCCCAGCTGTTGGAACCTGCCTTGGCCACCTTCATAGAGGTCAGGGAAGTGCCTGGGAAGTTACTGCCCTCAGCCCCCAAACAACAGCTCTGGGTGTAGGATACAAACACCTCCATCTCCTGAGCTCCTTGCAAACTGAGCCATGTCCCTCTGTGGCCTCTTGCTTGACACTGCATCCTTGTTTGGACTCCTCTTCCCAGTTCTCCTCCCCCACTCCTAGGACGATTCCTCAGAAAGCATCACTTTCTTTCACACAAACCCTTGTTGCAGGATCTGCTTCTGGGGGATACAACTTAAAGCACTGGGACCTGCCAAGTAAAGGTTAGAGGGTATTCCCTGAGCTGGGTGACCTGGTCTTCCTGCACAGCTGCCCTCTGTTCAAGGCAGGTTCCAAGTTCCTAAGGGAGCTATCACAGTAGCTTTCTAACTCTGAAGAAATCTGTGCTTCCTGTATTTGGACATGGCAAAGTCCAGTGCTTTGGGAAGCTGGCAGGTTGGCCCCGGTCTGTAGCTCTCAGTTCCATTCAGAAAATTGTCCAGCTGCTGGTTTTCCTCCCTCCAAGAACCTACACAGGGTGCCAAACAATGGTATAAAATTCATATTTAATCATTACCATCTTTCTCTATTTCTGGGAACCCCAAACAGTTATCTTGAATTAATCTTTTATTTCCACTTTTCCCACATCTCATCAGTGGGGAAATGGCAGACCTACCCAGGGCAGAAACGTACAGCAGGGGCAGGGGTAGATCCAGATGCCGGTCTGGTGTATTTTTCTGGACTTTGTGATGTTTGTGGTACTTCCTAGCTTTAAAATTTTTTTATGACTTGTGATTTTTTTTATTCCAAATAAATAATCTCCTTCATACCCAATTTTGTATTATTTTTCTTAAAGAGGGATCCCAACATTTTATAAGGTTCAGCAACAGAAAGCCTCGGGATGCTTTCATCATCTGATGAATGGAAGAATTTTTCAGCCTGACTTCTGGTTCTGTACATTTCAACCCATGCATACACTTCTGGTGCCAAATGTAATGTGATAGCTTCTGGCCTTGCACCTGTCACTGCCAGGTGAGTCCCCAGTGTGCAGTGGGAATATTCTAGAAAGCCATTTCTAACCAGGTCGGCTAGCAATCTATTACATGGCATAAATGTGTTATACATAATCCAACTGCTTGCTTTCCCAACATAATCAAATGAATATGTCAGTAAATCCATCTGAATATATTTCCAACTCAAATTTCCTTAGTCACACTCCTGAATGCCACAGCCACCTCCCCCAACCTGACATGAAGGAAGGTGTGCAAACACAGAGGAGAAATCATGGTGGAGACAATGCTCTGAACCTACTATACTACAGTTAAAAAATCTTAAATTAGCAAATATTATAAAATATATGATCTTAAAAAATACATATGACCTCCGAAGAGACTCATACAGGGAGGGGCCCTAAATGTAAGCCTCACTGGTTTCTCAGGACATCTGACTCTGGTTGCTGAACTCACTATGACACTCAGACACTTAGTATTTTAAGGTCTGTGGGTTTCAGCCACACCTTGTGCATGTGTGCAAGGGAGGAGAGGGCTATTATTCTGGGCTTTCCTTTTCTTTGGTGCCCTGCAACCCCAAATCCACTAGGCAAGGCTGAGGAGGGACAGCAAATGAGGCCTGTGGTCAGGGCTTGCAGTGAGTGAACTTGGTTCTAGTTTGGACTTCAGAGCAGGAGACATCAGTAATTACAAGCTCAACTGCTCTTCGTTTGCATTTTCTTGGTTTAATTTAAACACTTAATTTTTAAACCAAAGTTTCTTCTGAAAAAAATTCCAGGCTTGTCTTTGATGAATAGAAGGGCAAAGGGATTTAGCTACACCCAGGCTAGACCGGTTGCAGGAATCAGATCATCCCAAGGGGCAGGGTAGGGGTAGGAGCTCCACCAATGCCAGAGCCCCACGTGGGCCAGTGGAGGTGAGAAAGGCAATGCCAATTTTATAGAAAGTTCTGTGATTTGCAAAGCATCTTTCACATCTGTTATTTCATTTGAATTGTGTAGGTGTTAGAATCAGTATTTTCTAGTTAAGAGAGATTAAGCAATTTATCCAAGAGTGTTCAACTAAGAAGTGGTAAAGTCGGGATTTGAACCCATATCTTCCAAATTCAAATCTACGGCAAAGCCAAAGATAGCTGTGGATATGGGTCTACTATTGATAATAACAGCAACGATAATAGTGCCTACCTTTCTTTTAGTTTTAATATGTGTTAGACTGTGTTAGCGCTTTGCACAGTTCTCTTATTTAATACTTACCTCCCTGACATGAGCTGGGTTTGAAGATAGGGAAGAAGGATGGACCGGGATGGGCAGTGGTCCTCTCAGAATGAACAACATAGCAGAGGCTTAAAGACAGGCATGAACTGGGTTTGTTCAGACCACATTCACCATGCTTGCAGAGCACTGTCCTTGGGCCTCCAGCTGAGGTAGGTTGGCCTCCCAGGACCTCGCACCAGCATACTCTTCCTAATGGAAAGGGGCTGCTCCCACATAAAGTGGGGTCTGGCAAAGCTCTGGCAGCAGCAGCTGGAAGAGGCTCGTGGCCATATGGTGGCTTCTCTGCAAGACAGAGGCCTACCAGGGTGAGCTGGTGTGTCACTGAGGCTCCCAACTTTCCAGCCAAGTGACGGGCTTGGCTCCCACACTTTGAAGTTTACGGGGCTCCTGGTAGCCCATGGGCCTTGGCCAGCTCCTACCCTTTAGCTCCTCTTCCAATTCCCACCAGGGGCCTGGAGCTTAGGCAACTCCCTAAGGTGTCTCCCCCAGCTGATTTCGGTTGATGGAGAGAAACCTCTTGGCCCAGAGACAGAGGCTGCTGCTGGCAGTGCAGCAGAAGCCTGAGGAAGCAGAGAACGGTGGGACTGGATGGAGAAGTGCCTGCCAGACTGGTTTCGTGTGGGCCCAGACGTCAGAGGCCCACAAAATCTGGTTCTGGTTTGAAGTATGAACAGAACACAAGCAACTCTTACCAGTGTTTTCTGGATTTGACTCCAAACTCCACTTAATTTAAGCTTGTGTGAGATAATGTGTCTTGACACTTAAACTCATCACTGGCCATGTAACCGTGGGCAAGTTACTTCTCTGTCCTCAGTTTCCTCATCTGTAAAATGGCAGTAGTAATTATCTTTTTGTAGATTGATATGAAGATTAAATGAGTCAACACAGACCGTGCTTAGAACAGGGCGTAGCATAGTATTAGATGTTGGCTGTTATCAGAAGAGTTCTGAGATTACTCCCTCAGGCTCCCCAGTATTTTCCCTTTGGAAGTTTCTGTCAACTTAAATGGATTAAGATTGCAGGGCAAATGCAGGAGAAACTTCCAAATTCCTCCTTGCAAGCCTTTTGAGGCAGCTGTGACTAACCGCTAGTTCTGGCTTATTTTCTTCTCTCTTGCCACCTCCAGTCCCAGACTAGTTTTGGGCTCTCACAGAGCCTGTTTCAGCTTATATGCAGCTGCTAGCTGGAGCAGAATGTTTACTACCTCGTTAGCACCTCCCCTTTGCTCATTGTGGGCACTAATCACTTCAGTTTGCTCCCTCTGGAGTGACTCTAAACTGCCTTTGAAAAGCAGGCCACGTGATGGCCTGGAGACTTCAGCTGGTCCCAATTCTCTCCCTCCATTGCTCCTCTTACCCAGGAAGAGAAACAATTTACTGAGTAGATTTTGGTGATATATATAGACATTTATAGAAAATAGATCAGACTTGTAATCCTTCTGGAGCACCTGGAACAAAACCTTTGAGAGTTTTTTCCAGCGCCTTCCTCCTCTTCTTCTTCCCCGCCCCAAACCTACAGGCCTGCCCCTCCTCTTTGCCACTGCAGTTTGGTATAGGAATCAGGGAGAAGGCAAGGGCCCAAATGCGAAGCAGATGTTTGGGACGATGAGTGAGGGTGGGGTGGAGACAATAGGAAGGATGTGGCCCCTGCTAGAACTGCTTGTTGCTCTGACCTACTGCCAAGGCTGAGAAAAATAGAGTGACTGTTCCTGGTTAAATACCCAGCTTTTTATTCATGCCAAACTTTCCTGGGCCTCAATCCTCAGAGTCTCTGGCTCTGCTTCCAAAGTTCTCCATATCCTTGTGCCAACCACTATCTTGGCCCCTTTTTCCCCACCATGCCAAGCCCCTAAGCTCAGTCTGAACCCCAAAAGTCAGGACTGGGGTTTTGTTTTCCTGTATAATCCAAATTACATATTTCGAGCCCAAACTCAAGATATGAAATAACTGAAGAGTTTTGTGCTGCGTCCAGGTATGAGAGGCAATCTAGAAGACATAGCTTGGATGCCAAAACAATAGAATTTCCAAGGTGTAGGGGGATAAGTTAGAATTGTTGAAACCAGAAGCATAGCTATTGTACCCACACCCACCTCCAGACATCTCCAGAACTGCACACAGAAACCTGCCAGGATTCAGCAACACATCTGCCTACCCTGACTGGGATAGCAAGCACCAGACCTGTATGAAAACATCCAAACTTTAATTCTACTGCCTTGACCTTTTGAGGAGAGAGAGGCTGGCATCATCATGATCGATGCATCAGAGAAATCCCTCTGGGAAAAAGTGCCTGAAAGTTTTCCTATAGGCAATGGCCTGACCATTCACCTGTGATCCAGCTCAGAAGCTTGGGAGATCTACCCAAACCCGAGAGGAATAGGCATTAGCTGCAGCACACTACGAAGAGATGATGACCAAAGACTCCATTTTCCTGGGTTTGATAAACATCAAGGGAAATTGGAGCCAAGCTCAGTGTTTCCAACCCATAGTGGTTACAACTAACCATCTTCATGGCTGTTTATGAAGTTAACTAGCCTCTTCGTGCCTCTAGGTTCACTGTTAGGGCTTTGTCTTTCTTTCCTCTGCCACCTCCTGGGTATTCTGACCATAGCACGAACCCTTCTGATCGCTGTTAGTATTGGAGATACTTCCCTCTCCCCACCCACTCAAGATTTTAATTTCATTCACGGAGCTACAGGCTGCTGGCCAGTCCCCGACTGCCAAAGTCAACACCTGAGGTTTGCGTTGTCTGGGAGTACGTTAAAGGGAGCGTCTTAAGATCACAGAGTTCTCTTTCCCAACCTTTCTGGGGACCTGCTCAGGTGATGTCCTATTTTTGGTATGAGGGGCTTGCTCCTTGGGTCTCTTGGTTTAGAATCCATTGTTGCAAAGGTTCTTGCTTCTCTGAAAACCAACAGGGAGAGTAATTTCCCTCCCTTTGTATATGTGTAAGGAGCTAGACAAACTTCACTTGCAGCTGTTGCTATTATGGGAAGTCTCCAAATGCATAAACAGAAATGTTTGCCACAAAACTAAACAGGAATGAGAGAAACTATGAGGGGTGGTGATGGTGGTGGTGATGGGGTTGAGTGCCCAAGCCCTGGGGGAAGGAAACTCGAGGGGAAGTTAATTATTTATATGTCTGTCTCCCCCTACAAGACTATGAGCTGCTGAGAGGCAGGGATCACATTTTATATTGTGTGTCATTGCCTGATACACAGGAAATGTCTGCTGAAATGGGAGATCCAAAGAACTAAAAGGAAAAGGGAGGCCACAAACTCAATGATTGAACAGAAACATCAGATTTTTTTTTTTTGGTTGTGGGGGCTGGAGTTACATTTATAGGAAATGAAAGACAAATTGGAATAGGATTATACCTAAGACTTATGAGACCTTGCACAAAATGGTGACACATAATCTTCCTATTACACAATAACACAACATTTTGTTTTTAGCATAACATAAGAGTCATCAAAGACTCTAGCTGGCTGGAAAGAATATCCCTGACTCGGCTAACGGGCAAACAGGAATGTCTTGGCAACTCCTTTGAGTGGGAGTTGAGGAGAGAGGGAACATCTTGGTCTGTAAAGAGAGGATGGGAAGATTCAGAAATTCCTTCATGTGCAAATCTACAATGCAGGTGAAGTGGAGGTTGCAGAAATGGCGACCTCATCCTAGAGGAACAGGACCCCTCACCCTGGGAGAGAAGCTATATAGTTCCAATAGAAATCAGTCTTGTTTGGGTCTTTCTACGTCTCCCTTTAACAGTGGTGTTCTTAAAAATGTTTGCTTCCTCAGCGAGCTATCCACCAGGAATTTGGCCTTTGCCAAATGGTGCTGTTTCATGGAGGGAGAGTTTAGAAACAAAAGATTTATTTAAATGAGCCTTTTTCTGCAGTTAGTTACCAGAGATACACATCAGAGTATTGTGTAGCATGTCTGGCCTCATTCTCATTATTTCATTTGGATGAGACTATAGATTTTCCCCCAAAGCAGGAATATTAAAATTTCAGGAACTTTTCCCTCAGTTTTATCTTCAAGGGTGTCTTGTATCCTTTTATGCAGGATTCATTTAAACTTGGAAGTCACTTCACTCAAGCCATTAGTTGGGATTCTACAGAACTTCCTACATGCAAAGATTTAAAAACCACTACCAATAACTACCTCTTAGGGTAGGGCCTTCTCCCTACTCTAAATCCCAAACCCCCAAGTGACTGACAGGTAAACAAAGGTATAAAGTGTTCATCTGTTACATTGTCACCAAGTGAATGTGAGGCAGTCAGTGACCACTGGTGGCTGGGTGCCTGGGCTGTTTCTTAGTCTAAGCTAATCTGCCTGAGACAAACCAGAATTAAGGAAGGGGTTTGGACTTTGACATGAAACAGATCCATGGTCAAATACAGCTCTGCCGTTTACTAGCTAAGAAGCCTTAGCTGCTGTCTCCTCTCTGAGGTTCAATGTGCCTTGTGTAGAATGGGGAAAACGACCTACCTTGCAGGGTCATTGTCAATACGAGACAATCTATATTAAAGCTTCTAGCATAAAGGAAGAGCTAAAAAAATGGCATTTATTACCATGATTCAGTAATCAGATGAGTCACACCAAGGGTATTAGGTTGCCTTTCTCTGGGTGGTCCACCACATGGCAGGTTTGAGATGCAGTCCCCTCAAATACCTCCTCTGGCCTTTGGGGGGGTCATGAAGGAGTGAGAGGAGGTCTCTTCACAGGTGTTTGGACTAGGTGTCTTGAATACCCACTCTCTCTGGCCTTCCCGGACATGACAAGGTGGGAAAAGAGCCACCATCCTATACCAGTCACCCACTCTAGCATCCTCTACTGTCCCCAGATCCGTATCACCTCCTGCTATGATAATTACTGGGTGGTAAGCCATAGTCAATATGGCATCGCACATACCCTGTAGGAAAAGCTTTTTCCAAGAGCTCCAAGTTATCGTTTTCTTATTTAGTTAAAAGCATCACTTCACAGGTCAGGAAACTGATACAAGATTGTCCTGTCCAACAGTGTAGCACAGAAAAGGCAAATAGTGACTCTGTGGCATCTTACTACAGATGGGCAGTGACTGCAATGGGGTATTGGAGGGACTTGATAATATGGGTGAATGTAGTAACCACACTGTTTTTCATTTCATACAAGTGTTTATCAATAATACCTTAATAAATAAAAAAAGAGAACAGATTGTCCTGCCCAAGGTTGAACCATGAGAATTAAAAACAAAATATGAATGTTTGTTCATTAGTTCATGGCTGTCTGTCCTTCGAGGGTCTCATTCTGCCCAACTGATACAGGTCCAAGAGTATCTTCTTTGAGAGAAGGCCAAATAACAGGAGATGCCTGTGCTGCAGAGGAGGCTACAGGCCCAGGGCTCGAGTCAGAAACACAGAAGTAGGTTCCTGTCACCAGGGTGGGCCACCTGGTCAAGGACACAGTGAGGTGTATAAATGAAATTCATACCCTCATCTAGCTGCTTGAGTAGCCAGAGACCACATTCTTCCTAGAGTCATCCCTAAGAGATGAAGTCCTACAACTTTTCTCACTCAGAAAGTTGCCTGGTTTGCCAGCTGAACCTGCTCTAAGGCATTCATGACATCAAGGACTGCCAAGGCCATGTTGGCCTGCTGACTGGGTACTCCAAAGACGTTAGCAACCACACCACCAGGCTTCATCCGGGATAAACCATCCTTTGTCTCCTTGAAGGAAGGCTACAAGGGGAACTAGATGGGAAATCCCACAGTTCTTGTAAGGTGACCGGTTACTATGGTTACATGCTGATGTGTTTGATCCCTGCTCCTAGAGGTACCAACACTGCTACCACCTTCTGTTTAAGAAGCTGTTGCAGCAGGCTGGTATTAACAAGCTAGGGCTCCACTGACAACCTGGATAACTCTGCTAATCCTACCTCTGATGCCACATCAAAACCTACAGCTATCAGTCCTCTGACTGCTGGAAAGAGACTTCCACATCTCCTTACCAGGAATTCACTGACCATTGTGTAGAGGCTACACCTGATTTCAGTGCACAGAACCAAGTCCCTTCTGTGGCTACACACAGTGTTCTTATATAAGCAAAATTAAAGTGAACTGAACCTGGGGTGGGGTGGGGAGGAGTAATTCACAGCAAGGCTATACCAACTTTAGGTAGACCCACCTATCACATACAAACCAAAACCTTCACAATATCCCCTACTGATTTCTAAATCCACCCCCTTTACAACCCAAAAACTGAAGTTCTTCAATAACTTTGGGATGGTTTTCTGTAAGATGGCGCAGAGATTCAGTACTGAGTCAGAAATATTAGCCTATTCCAGTTTTTGAGACAATTTAGTGCTGTCATTTTCAGTATTACCCCTACACTTCTAAGGTATTCAAGAACCTGCCACTGATCAGCAAAGAGAGTCACGATCATGTTAGATCAGCCCACAAAACCTGTTTAGGGTATAAAAGCAAAGGAGTTTCCGATGTAGAACACCTGGGGACGTCTTTGCAGAGACCTTGTAGTCTTTGCGTATGATTCATTAGACTCAGCGTCAGGAATCTGAGACTCTCATGGGGCAACAACGATCTCATGAGACTTTTTAAACAAGTTGTGGGCTGTAGTGATTATAATTACTATGGAGAAACTGACCTTGGCTAGTGTCTTGTCAGGAGACCACATGGGCTCTTTTTGTCTCGTCTCCACTGTGACTTTTAGGACACTTTGCAAAGGGAATTAGTGACAACTGTCTTAAAAGCTGGGATAACAGTCACCTCTAGAGGGGTGAGACAGCAGTGCAACAGTGTTTTATTTCTTGACCTGGATGGTGGTTACCTGTGTGCTGCCTTAGTAATTATTTATTAAATTGTACACGCTTGCTTACTTTCTGTACATGCATCTCAAAATAAGAAAGGGAATTATTCATTTTTAAAGTATTACAGGAAACCTGGAGCTGGTCTAGTATACTTAAGGGTCTATGTGAAGCCAAAGTTGAGGTAAGGAGCCCTCTGGTTAAAGCCACCTGCTGGAGAAACTCTGCAGTGGTCCTAAGTGTGGCTGGGCAGAGGTCTGAGAGCTCTATCTGCAGTGGCTCAGAGGGAACAGTGCAGAAGAGGCAGAAGCGGGTATTTATTGTGTTAATTCGAACAATCCGACACACTCTTGAGTCTTGAGAATGACCTCATCACGGCCTGAAATCATTCAATGATGAATGTTCATAGTGACCCATTCAAAGCCACAAGAGCAGCAAGTTTAAAAAATGCAGGACTGTTCACCTAAAGATGTAAAGTTAGAGGGTAGAATTTTGTTTTCTTTAAGACATCTCATATCACTCAGAAGCTTGATGAGGTGGGAGTAGAATGTGCTCTCAAAGAGTAGTTTTCAAGCTAAGATTCCAATTTACTAGCTCTGGGGGATGTGGGAAAATCTGTACTTTAAAAACAATTTCAAAGGAGATTTTTGTTTTGATTTTCCAGACTGGGAACCAATGTATAAGACACCATGATTATTTCCCCAATAAAGCCAGGGTCCCCAATACTTTTCCTTCTAGGCCCAAATCAGATCTGGTTTTCTCACTCTGCCAAGCTCGTCTTTGGTTAGAAAAGAATTGGTGCCACCTGCCAGCAACAAATTTTTGAGGGGCAGTGTTTTCATGTGCTATGCCCAAAGCACCTGTGAATGTCTGGCGGGGCAGGGGTTAGCTTTGGAAAACAAATGTGTGATTGTACATAAATCAGAAGGCTGTAAACAACAAAGTGCTAACAGGGTCACCTCTGCATGGAGCTGACCACAAGGACTTGTCTTGCCCGTTGGCTGTGTGAATGAGCACCATGGCCTTACCGGGCAACATGGACAGTGATCTGAGAAGGGTGCAGGGCATGAAGTCCTGGGACAGTCCAGGGCTCCAGGTGTACATTCTGCCCCAAGCTGACTGCTTCTTAAGGAATTACTGGAGAAATACAAATTTCTAAATTTTTCTTTTCCTTCCCCACCACCAATTTAAGTCCTGAATTGCTACTTAAAGCAGTTATTTGCTCCTTAGTCCTTTTAAACATTTTGTTTATTTACTGAACAAAATATTTACACTATCACTGCAACTGTCTGGCCCTTTTGCCTGGCCTGATGAATTTGCAGCAGGGCGTGGTCTCTGCTGAAGTTCTAGAAACATGCTGATGCTCTCCTTGGTGTTCACTTGGTGCCTGGCTTCTGCCAAAGACAGTAAGAGGCCAGGAAATTTGCTGGCCCCCCCAAGTACCTGGGCCACAAAGGCATAAATAAAAGAACTGGCCAAAATAAGAAACGTGGATAGGAAACTGCCCAAGAAGTAACAGAGACTCCTCCTCTCTGACATACCATACCTTTTCCCTACACTGCTGGTACCAAAGCAGGATTAGAAAACAAAGGTAAAGGAAAGGCCCAAAAGAGCAAGATACTTTTGAATAGAGTTAGGAGAGAGAAAATAAACTAGAAGAATAGGAAACCACAACAATGCCAAAGGGTTCTGTTACACAGAGACCCTGGGGCTACGGACCGCCACAGGGACATGAGCTGCCCCAGCAGGGCTGCACTGGTGCCCAGGATACTCTGCAAAGTGCTGCCACTAGAGTTTAAAATGACAGGTCGAGCCAAGAAAATCAAGTTGCACTCCAGCCTCAGTCTCTGGAGGGCTGTTGGAGGGGAGAATGCAGAATCCAGAATCCAGAAGTGGAACTGCCAAAGACAGCAGAACCAGCCCATGTGCCCCCAGCTGGAAAGCCCTCTCTGGGCCTGAGGGGCAGCATCGTGCTTCCCAGTGTGATGATGAAACCTGCCTGTACATATCCCACGGGAAAACACTGGAGCGAGCAGCAGCACCTTGTCCTGGTCCCTGAGAGCAGTGACCGTGTGGCATGGAGGACCCTGGGTGTAGAGGCCTGATGCTGGATCCAGGACCCCAAGAATGAGTGAGGTCAGCACCCACGCCAAGAAAGACAAATGACAACTGCAAAGGAGTAGGTTGTGAGTGAGCTCTAGCCATTCGGGAGGTCTTGTTCCTCATGATCCCGGGGAACGAGAGAGCTCAGACATGCTTCCAGGAGGCCAAGGCGTGGCCACAGTCCTGCCGCAACTCTGCACTCTGTGTACTTGCTGGTTTTGGCAATAGATGGCTTGTAATATTCTGAGTTGAATGCCCCGTTGGGAATGGTAGCTTGCAGCAAAGCCTTCTTAAAAACAGAAATTTGGGGAGTTGATGAGATTGTGAGTCTTGAAAATGTTTTCATTCAAATCATAATGAAAAAAGATGTTATTTTCTTCCAAGAAAGAGCTGCTGGTTCTCTTCAATCATCATATAACAGTGAACCTAACTTATCTTCTTCCCTCCTTAGTTCCCCTTGCTGGAAACTGATGGAGCAAGGGAGGGAACCAGGAAGGCTAGATGTTTATTGCCTGGCCTACCTCCTCTATAGATGCTCCCAGTGTCCCAGCCCCACAGACCTGTAATAAGCACTTGGACTACTGAGGCCCCTTCCCTTCCCTCAGGGCTACCAGGGAACACCAAGCAAAGACAGAATTGGGGCAGGCTGGAATACTATTCTTCCTGTCCCAATCCCCTGCTAGAAAAACTTCTTCAGTAATAGCTGAAATATCTCCAGGTCTTGGCAGATTGCCTAACTTGGAGGTAACTGGCCAGGCCCAGCCACACCTCAGTATAAAGAACAAATTCAGAAGCAAATATCAGTAGTCTTTGGGCCAGCGTGTGCCTAGACATGCTCATAACCCTAAAGGAAAACCATACTCTGCACTGGAAGCTACTGCCCTGTTATCTTTTACATTCTTAGTCTGTTTGTTTTTGTCACTGGCTCAAACTCAAGAAAAAGCCTAGATCGTTTTTTATGAATTAATGATCATTTCCAGAAATACCTTCAGGGAAAGCTCCTTTTCCAGTTCTGACACCACAAAAAAAGATTCTCTTGTGCCATCAGTCCCTGTTGAGAGGTAGTCCAGTGCCATGGCCTGCGTCTGCCATTGTGCAAAGGCACAAAACCAAAGACTGTGCATGCGAGTCACTTCCTACCTGTGCTTCTCCTGGCTCCTGGTGAGAAGAGGCGATCACCCTGCCCACACAAAGGCCTTGAGTACCTCAGGTCAAGTAGTGAGGGCCACAGAGGGGGCCTTCAGGAGTATCAGCACAGGAGGCTGAGCTAGGTGAGGACACCAGCCTTCCCAGAAAGCTGAGTCCTTTGAGTAATTTCCCTCAGCTGCTGAGGCAGCTCCCACTACTGAGATCTAAGAACCAAGGGAAATGACAGCAGCAGGGTCCTCTTCCTCTGAGTGAGTAGCTCAGATTATGTACTATGCCAGAGTGGCCTGTGGCGGGGTGGGCAGGGCAGGGGCGAAGGAAGGACAGGGCTGACAGGTGACCAGATACTCCAGACACTGGGGAGCATGCAGCAGCTTCTGGCTGATGGTGGTGTGTATGTCAGGGTCAATGGCTGTGATGTCTGTTACGTCCACCCAGATGCTCGGGAAAGCACAGGAGCCATGTGGATGGCTCAGACTGGTCAGAGCATGCCAAAGCCCTCGCAGCCCTCGCTGATGGCCAGCTGCAGCACCCTGTGCACCTCTTCATATGAGTCGTATGTAGGGAGGCACAGCTGGTTAAAACTGGAAAGCAAGGGGAGAAATGATTAACTCACACGACCAGAAACACTGGCAATAGCTGGAAAGATACCCCGCCACCAGAGCATGCATCAGGCAGTCAGATACCTACCACGTGTGTGCAGTTGGTAGTGTGCTGTGGGTCGGAGCAGCAATAATCTGGAATGAGGGGCAGAGGGCGGCAAAACCTCCGGGGGGCAGCTGAGAGGAGCCCGTTGTGAACTGAAGCAGCCGAGCCAACTCTTCCTGGGTCAAACTGGAAACCACAGTCCAGAACCACCTCATAACCTGGCAGAGAGAGCGCAAGCCTAGGATTTGACCCCTGGGGGAAGAAATCGGATGCCCTGAAGTGGGAGTGTACCCCAGTTACTGTTCTATGAGGACACAGGTACAAACGGTTCACGTCAGCAACCCCTCTAGGAATTTACATCATCATATAGTCAGCTGGGTAGTTGCTAACTGCTCGGTTCTATTTTTTTCTTCCCAATATACTGCTCCTGCGGTGGTCAGCATGACAGTCCTTAGGGACCAGGCTCCCTTCCGCCTGGACAGCCTGTCTTTCCCATACATATCATTTTTTACCAGCTGGCACATCTGTTTCTCTGACTGCTCGACTTTTTTCTTCTGAAACTTTCCTCACTACATGGCACAATCCAACTCAGAGGTTTGGCCCACTTACCTTTTCCCTGAAATGCCACGAACCACCAACGACTACTGCATGGGCTTTGAAGTCAGATACACTGATGTCCCCTGTCCCACACATCAGCAGCTAGAGAAGACAGTCAGAGGGACAAAGTCCCAACATGAGGTCAAAGTTACTTACAACATGCGAAATGTGGAATAAAGAAAACACCAGGGAAAACATGTAAGGTGAAGTCATAATGTCAGAACACTGCTTTAGGAAAATTAATTATAATAAGCCAGTGATTCCTAACCAGTGTGGTAAAAATCACACAGCTTTAAAAAAGGAAAAAAACAGATGTTTGTGGCCTTAACCCAGACCTAATGAATCAGAATCTCTAGGAATGGGTTATGAGCTTGTTGAAAAAGTTGTTTGAAAAAGTTTCCCAGGTGTGGCACCTAACTGAGGCTGCTTGATGTGCAGCCGTAATTGAGAACCGTTGCTGTGGATTATTCTGAACTAAAACAAAGGACAAAAAGGGAGCCCAGTGTTCACTGTCTGCCTGCTCTGGACATGGCCTGGGAATACCAGGGAGAAAAGGCAGGCCCTTTTCCTTCGATAAAGATCCCTGGCCCCATTTTTTAATTCATCAGAGGGCCTTTCCTGTTGCCCAGGATCCATTCTTCTTTTGTGGATTGAACGTTTACTACCTTCCCACCTTGGCCCTACTTCTACTTGATCAGATAAATTAAAAAGTATATAAAAAAATGAGAACAGTAATGATATCAGCCCTAAATATGCTGTCGATATCTTAATTTGGTTCAGAATCCAACATGTTACTTAGCAGACTGTGAGTACTCACCTAATAGCTATTAAAAAAGGTTACATCCTAATCAAGGGACAAGAAAAGCCCAAATTAACTCCTTCAAAGAGAACTTGCTAAGCTAATGAGTATCTTGCCAATGGGTTTCAGCCCCGGGCAAGTTCACTATGGATTCAATGTGACCAAAGAAATGAGAGTAGAACGTTCTTGGGGTGAAAGGGTTATTATACCCAACTTTATTTCCATGGTGGCAGGTCAATCACTAGAATCCTGTCCACTCAGAGCGAGCCTGCATGCAGCAAGCAGGTCTCTGCCTCTGGGCCTCTGTCCTCAGCACTGCCATCACTCCAGCCTCTGCTCTGCTCTCCTGCAGCCTTGCAGCTGTGCCACTCAAGAGCACTGGGCGGGGCTCTTTATACAGAGTCAGTAACAACGTATTGCCCACACATGTGTAGTGAGCTAGCCGACCAGGGCCAGGTGAGAATCCTGGGCACAGGAACCTTCATTTTATTCACAGTAGGTAACGAAGAGCAGGGTGTGGGACAACTGTAGGAGACTCGGGTCCTTCCTTCCTCCTCACTTGTTTACATATTGTTTGTTATAAGTGTTTTGCTTCACAATAAAACAAAATATACCAGTAGCTACTCCTCAGCCCCTAGAATAAGAATACTAGATGGCAGGTCTATCAGAAACTTTAGGCCGTGAGATGGAGAGTCCATTTTGTTTAGATTTCATATCTGAACATATAAAACATGATGAAAAGTACAAACAAATTTGATTCTTGTTCTTGAGGCCAGTTCACTTAATAAGAAAAAAACCCCACAAGACCACCTGAAACTATTTTGTTTTCTCATTTTTAAAGAATTCCCTCCCTACAGGGAACAGGTTGCCGAAACACTCCTCATGAAGGCTATTGGAAGGTGAAACAGTAACTTGCATTGTACGTATTGCCTGTGAGCAGCAGGTATAAAAATGATTTTATTTTTTGCCCACGTCTGATATGAACTTCAAGTTTGCTAATTACAGAATGGCATTTATCATCTAATAGCCCTTTTTGGTTGTTACAGGATCTGAAATAAGAATATATTAACTATAAAGTGTTATGGCCCCAAACCTTAAAATATGTCAGATATTTTGGTTTGTCTTCTGTAGAATGTAGCTCCATGAAGGCTGGGACTTTGTCTTACTCATTGCCGGCTCCCCTGTGCTTTAAACATTCATGGCATACAGGAGGCACTCAATAGTACCTAAAGAAATAAATTCGATTATACCCTTAAATCAACTCTAAATGTTATAGGATTTACAAAGACTGTACATGATAGCAACTGTGGATAAAGTTAAGGTTCCTATGACCAGGATTCTCACCTGCCCTGGTTGGGTAGCTCACTACACACATGAGGGCCATACATTGCTACTGACTCTTTTCTATTAAGAGCCCTGCCCAGTGCTCTGGGTGACAACACAGTGGAAAGGCCACGCGGCTGTACAGCTGCAGGAGAGCAGAGACGGAAATAGCGGCAGCACTGAGGACAGAGACTGAGACGGCTGTGGGGGTACAGAGGCTCAGAGTCAGAGACCGGCTTGCTGCATGCAGACTTGCTCTGAGTGGACGGGATTCTAGTGACTGACCTGCCACCATGGGAATAAAGTTGGGTATAAATGCTTTCACCCCATGAACGTTCCATTGTCATTCCTCGGTCTCATTGAATCCATAGTGAATTTGCCCGGGGTTGAAACCCATTGGCAAGACAGCAACATTCTTTACTATTCAATCAGTATCAATAATACTTGATAAATAAATAAATATTAATTATTACTCCTCAAAAGTAGTTATTTGCTGGTTTCTAATTTTCACATTCCAATTTTTTAATACCTGAAGAAAGGGTCAATACTTGGAAGCATGACAAAAGTGAAATCACCTCTTACATAATGGTTCTACTGCAGCTCATAAACAGAAGATACAATAAGCTGGTTCCTGTGAGCATACTACAATACTGAGTCAAGAATAGGGCATCTGCAATTGTAAGCACTTACCTCAAGCTCATTTTCATCAAAAATAGCCAAAAGGTTCTCAGGGACCAACTCATTCAGGCCTGAAAGAAAGTAGCCAAGTTAAAGCCATACCCATTCCATGGATCCAGGTATTTTCCTCTCAGAGCTAAAAGCAGACAGGATCTCACCTTTGAGGAAGTGTTCTACCTCTTCTTTCACTTGACTGGCCAGTCGATACTGGGCCAGCAAATTCAAATAGAAAATTTTATTCGCATTGGTGACTGGGGTTTGAGCTCCACCTGTCATGAGTTCTACAACCTAAATGAAGAGCCAAAAGACAGAAGAGGGAGAGGCTGTGCATAGGAGTTTATATGATAATATCTGCCCAGTATGTCCCACAAACACAGTGTAACTGAACTCTACCAAGGTTGCAAATTTCCACTGTGCATTCGGCTTTTCAACACACTTGGTTTCATACAGTTACTAATAAGCTTGAGGGTTCCCTACCACTACAGCTGTATTCTACTAGCTACTAGGGCATCTGAGTGAGTCTTCTCTGACCTGCAAATTGTGGTGATGCAATAGGAAGATATTTTGGTTCCCTGTTAGCAATATTTTAATGTTTCTATGACCCCAAATTAAACTACTGACTTTTCTCTTAAACCCCAGAGCCCAATGTTCATAAAGGATATGTGAGTATGTGTACCATGGTATCAATGGCCACAACTTTTCAGTTACTACTATCTTGCTTCAATTTTGGCTTCATCATTATCATTTCATATTGTTTAGCCCCACAATGTAAACAGAACCACATATGCATCAGAAATAGTTTTGGCGAAGACTTTTCTAAAAAAGTTTTAAAACAGACAGACACAGTGTTAAAACAGGAGTCATCTGTATCACCAGTTGTCCAAAGCTGCTTGTACAATCACACTCCATCACTAAGTTGTTCTTCCACTGGAATCAGCCATGGGTGGGACAGATGGGCACATGTGTCTTTTGCTCCACTTGAATGGGCCAAGATCACAAACGTTGGGATGCAGTGCCCTAAAGCTGTGATGTCCAATATGGCTGCCACTATCCACATGTGGTTATTTACATTTAAGTTAATGAAAAAAATAAAACAAGAAATTCTGTCATGCTAGCCACAGTTTGGGTGCACAAAAGATAGCACAAATGGAGAACATATCCATCGCTACACAAAGTTCTATGAGACAGTGCCACTCACTCTTGCTGGGACCATGGGACTCACAAGCTCTGGTCCTCTGTCTCACCTTATCCAATTGACCTGATTTGTTGTACTTCTCTTCCGCAAAAACCAGCTCCATCTCACTCATGTCATTGTTGAGAATGAAACAAACTTTAGATTTATAGAATTCTGGGTCATCTGTTTCAAAGTACTGAGGAGACAGAAAGACAAAGAACAAAACATGACTACTCTTACCAGAAACAAAATCTGGAATGGCTTGGAATCACTTACTCCTTCACCCTTAAGGAATTATAAGGTCAGAGGAGAGGGATTCTAGAGTTAATAGCTAGGGCCCTAAGTAGTAACGCACACTTAGACATTACCTTGTAGTGCATACGCAGTCCTATGATTTGGGCCAAGAAAGAACGGGTGAAGCGAGCTTGGACCAACTGCTTGTAAGCTCCTCCTAGAGAGGACTCATAGAGACACTTGCCCACCAGCCGCCCTGCAAACTCATACATCTTCAAGCGCAGATGGGCAGGACGATTAGGGTTGGGATGCACCTGGCAAAGGAAGAGATTAAAAGGCTCTGGGCCATTTTTCTTCAAGCCTAGGTCTGGAAAGACCTTCCCCCACAATTCCATCCCAGGGGAGCAAGAATTTCACTGTTAGGATCAAAGAGTCCATCCAAATGGCACTAGTCTTTTGGTAGCCACCAATTCCATGTGACTGACAGATAAAGGGCAAAGGTGGACTTACAGTAAGCTGAAGAATCTTCCAGTAAGTGGTCCCTGGCTGAATATGGAAGTTAACCAAGAATCATAACTGATCATCATTAAACAGATGTTTTTCTAATGTCTACTTCTCTACTCTTGACGCCTCTGCCTAGTCAAAGATCTAGTACAGAACTGAATTGCTTTACATATATTTTGAGAAGGTGGCTTAATTATTATAATAATTAGTAGGATAGCCATTGCATTATAATACTTTTTAGCCAAATATTCATCTGCCTGAATTTCCCTTATTTTACAGATGAAATAATGAAGACAAAGAGGAGGGAGGCAATCTGCTTAGTTCCTATTGTAATTATCAAAACTAAGAACAGGGCACAGGCTGTCAGATTTTCAGGGCAGTTTCATAATCTCAAACCCTTGTTAGTCCATCATTATAACATATCCACATTTCCCATCCACCCATGAGGAAGACAGACTCACCAATGCTTGGTTGTTGTCACTGAATCGGGTGAAGAGCTGACTGGTGGTGTCAAATAGTGCTTTGCAGATTAGTTCAAACCATTCCCGGCGAGGTCCTCCCCAGTCTAGAGCTGCGAAGTATAATAAAAATAAAAAGTGACTCTGGCCTACCACCTCTTATCACTTTTGTCCAAATATTCATCATTTTACATTCTCCACATTCCTTCCATTCCACTACCTTAGTGTTTCCCCATCCCAACCTACTGAAATTGTAGACTTTTTGAAATCCCACCCCTTTCTGTAGGATTCAAGTTAGTCTAATCACAAAGCTAATGCCCCCAAGTGTGGAAACACAGGAGATCAGAGATCCCAGGAAATGGACTTTTCTCTTGGTTCTACAAATAGTACCTTCCCTTCTGGTTCAAGCTCTAGAGCTCTCCTCCAAGTCCTGTATGTGTGTGCTCTATAAGAGCCATCAAGCCATCTGGCCAGTAAGCACCATCCTCTTTTGTCCTGACTCATGGTGAGAGTTGTTGGTAGGGGGGTGGGAGTTGTTTTTGTTTTTTTGTGGAGATGAGTTAAGGGGGAGGATAGGAGTTGGCAGAAGAGTTAAAAAAGATGAATGTGAAATTTCAAAACTGACCTTCTTCATCTTGGAAAACCACTTCAAAGTTCTTGCTCCAATCTGAGATGGAGAAATTCCTAGTGGCTTTCAGTGACTGAAAAGAAGTGAAAGGAAGGTCACTGCCAGAACACTAGCTGGCATCTCTTGGGCGTTAAAGACAGAAACACAAGAACATTGCCATTGCCCATTTAACTAACCACCAGTACTTGGAAGAAATCTATTACTCATAATAAGCTTTAAAAATACCACCTGATATTTAAAATGTACATATCTCCATAAGATATTTAAGATTTAAAAAAATAATCTAGCTCATCTTTACACCACTACTTTGTTGGAAAGCTGAAACTAGTTTTTTTTTTTAATGTTCATTTTATTAATGAGAAGAACTCTTACATAAAGAAGTAAAAATGATTCAAATTAAGCAAGAGAAACAAGGAGTCCTGGTTTTCAGTAAAGTACAGCCTATCCACAGGACATCTTTATCCACAAGGCTAGGTTCAGACAGGGAGCCATGCCACCCAAAGAATGTGGTTCAGAAAAGGGGTTTCCAGTCACATCTACCAAAGCAAACATCACAAACACTTTCTGGACAGAGACCAAGCCTTCTCATTCTGGAGGACTGTAAGAACTATGCCAGTGTCTGTGCTGTGGGAACAGATATACATCAGGTGTTCCTTCTCCATCAGACCAGAGTGACAACAAAAATCATTTCCTTTTAATCCAACAAGAGCTCTTTTATTCTACAGGTCCAGTAACAAGAACTTTTGTCTGTAACAACTATACACACTTGCTCTCCACAGGAGTTCCATGAGATTATTCAGGATCTAGTTCAATACAGATTTTAAAGCCAGTGTGTCAACTAATTCTTCCCCTCAATAACATACTAGAACAAATCTGCCCCAAATTTAGTATAATCAAACACAGAAGAACAGTCTTTATTAGGGATGTTTAAAGATAAGAAAAATTTGGATTTCATAAGAAAGATAACCTTATATATAACCAAATACCAAAGAGGTTTCTAGTTGGAAAACTCTGACAACTGTTAACAGAGATGAAACTTTACGCACCGATTCCAACAAGGCATGTCTGCTGACCCTCAGGATGACTTTGGAATGTGGTCTTTTGATATGTACCTGCCGAAGCTCTCGCTGGAAAAAGCTGACCTTGTCCTGAAAGGTCTCAGAGCCTCCTGAGGAACAGCAAGATCCACCACAGTTACAGCCTCATTACATGACATCTGTGCAGTCCACCTCCACACCCTCAGGGACCCCGGGTAGCTCGGTCACTGCCTTCCCTATCAGAAGCTGTCCAATCTTACCTATGTTCTTATGGAGGGAGCGGATGAAAGTGGCCGCTAGAATGTTCCTCTCCTTACAACTGAGCTCCACAGGAGGCTGAATGCCATCATCCACCACCAGTGTGAGGAGCTTATGGACAGGGTCAGGGCCAAGGTATGAAAACTAACAAAGGAAAAATAAAAGGGGTTAATCTATAAAACCCTCTAATCCAGCAAAAATCTACCACATTCTTACTCTTCTGTACCAACCAATAAAAATAATAAAGACCGTTTTCTCCAAGTGAGTACCTACTGGGAGTATTATCTCCTTGTTCTTCATCTCAGTGTTCTACAACCTGTATTTTATTTTCAATTGAGTCACAAAGACTACCTTTAGTAAGGATCACAGGCAACACTTCTGACCTGCCCACATGAAATGTAAGAAGGGTGAAACAGTAAGGATATAAAAGAGCACATAACCACCTGAAGAAGATGGGCAAACTGGCTTTAGGAAAGTGATTTGCCTTTACATTCCAAAAGCTCAAAAGTTAAAAAAAATTTTATTTACTATGTGAGAATGCTGATTCTCAAAGAGTTAGCTTCAGCATACTGCAAAACCAAGCTTGGGCCAGAACTGCCAACACCCTCTCCATTAACTTAGTCTCAGGGGCAAAAGATAGCTGTTTAAATATTAACTGTTTAAATGACTGTTAACTCCTGTTTCTGAAGGCACATATCCTTCTAGAACATCTATATTCCTCATGCCATTGTGTGAAGAAATAATGATCCTTTATTTGGCAATGAATCCTTTGTGCATGGAACACCAAAAGCTCTTCCAGGAAAAAAGAAAAGACTGAAATGTTCCAGAGCTGAAGTCTGCTGTATGGTTGTAAGGTTCAACTTACTTTTGTTCCTGGGCATACTCGGAAGGTGTAAAGGCGCCAGGGAATGATTTTCAGGTAGAACTCCTTCACTGCGAATTGCTGGAGGACCGATATATAAAAAATGAAGTGAATAATAAATAAAAAGGCTCTACTTGGGTACTGCAATTCAAATATCAGAGTCCCTATCTATATTTCTCACAATAACCTTTTTCCTCTATGGATGAAACTTCAGTAAGTACTCAAATCGAATAAACAGCATCAACTCTATCTTAAAATACTCAAATTAAAAATATTACTCTGACAATGCAATTTCACAGAGAAATTTCATAATCTTACTACTCAAATCTTACTACCATTTCTAAATACCTAATATCAAGCTTATCACTTTATGAGTAGAGAATATTTCACCTAAAAACAATCAAAATCGCCCTCTGCTCAGCTGGTTGCTGCTCAGAGAACTCCACAAAGTCAATGGACAGGAAATTGCAATGGCCCATACCCATTGCTTCATCCCTATTTAAATAGTACCAAGGATTTGACAGGGGATGGGTGGGGGATGGGAGGGTGAAGGGGTGTGGCAGAGTTTCAGATGAAGAACTTCACAAAAATCCCTTACATAAGAATAAAGAAGGGTATCAATGCCATTTACAAAAAAGGAAAAGATAACGCAATGACTTTTTAATTTTAAAAAGAACTTATCCGAACGTCTAGATCAGAATTTTTCTTGATTTTTAAAAAACTCTTCATTAAAGAAAATTTCAAACACATACTAAAGAAAACAGTATATATGAACCCATCACCAGCTTCAACAATTATCAATTCATAGCCAATCTTGTTTCATCTATACCCTGCTGTTTCCCTCATTTCCATTCCCCTAACCCAAAACTAAGGCTAGATTTTCATATGATGAATGGTACATAGGAAAGATGGAAGTAGAACAGAATTAAACTCAGTTTTGGTTATGAGATTCAAGAGATGTAATGGGATGTCTCAAGAGTCATTTTTCTGAGGTCTGAATGAATAAGCAAAATACAAATGATAAAAAGGAAATCCCTAACACAAAGCGCCTCTTAGCTCAGGGGCCTTGGGAAGTTCACCTCCTTGTCTCTGCCAAATCACTCTATTCTAATCCTGTAGCCTTATGGTGACATTCATTTATTGTGGTTTCATGAATCACAGAATGAAAGATCAAATTGTTTCAAAACAGCACAAGGGGCTGACAATAATTTTTATACTAGTGAGAAAGTTTTCATGGTTAAAAGTAGCTTTCTTTAAACTCCAAGAGCCATGCCTTAAAAAAATCTTCCCTGAAGCAATCAAATGGCAGAATGCCTCCAGTGCTCTAAAGCACTACAGTGCATAGAATCGCTAGACAGATTTAATCTAGTCCAAACCAAACATTTGCAGCCAAAGTGGTGGCACAATCTTCTGCTCAACTTTGAAGTAGCCTCTCTGAGTATTCTAGAAACCCTACAAGTCAATGATCTTGCCCTGATCCTTAGACTATTTTCTTATGGTTTTATTACCAAATGCCGATTACATGCAGGCTCAGGCAGGGGGATTCTGATGCAAGAAAACAGTATATATGAACCCATCACCAGCTTCGACAATTATCAATTCATAGCCAATCTTGTTTTATCTATACCCTGCTGTTTCCCTCATTTCCATTCCCCTAACCCAAAACTAAGACTAGATTTTTAAATGATGAATGGTACATAGGAAAGACTGAAGTAGAACAGGTCTTGGAATGGGAGCTCCAACCTTTGGTGACACATAGCAGTACACCTTCTTCGGTTTCTTCACCTTCTCAGGGGTATGACACTCAGAGGGTGAATCTTCATCTTCCTCCTCTACAGCCGTGGAAGGCCGGCGCTGGGAAGAACTCATGTGCATGGGCGGAAGATGCCAAGGTGTGCTGGCACAGTTGGTGGCATTATAAAGATAAGCCTCAAAGTAAGTGCTCACTCCTGAGGTGGACACATTGCGTTCGACAGTATTCTTCTCATTCTCTGAAGTATAACAAGGAATAAGGCTTAAAGTAGGAAATGCAAGGAAAAAAATTACTTATCACTAGACTGTTAATCCATAGGATTCTGAGCGAATTTTGGCTCCAGTAGCAAATATGTGCAGGGTTGGCCAGAAGAGTGCAAATAGGCAAAGAACAAGTGGCCTGGGAACAGAACTAAATCACAGCTTTTCTTTCAACTCACCACTTAGGACAATAATGTCAAATTCACCGTTATTGATTGGCTGATTTTGGTATGAAATGCAGGCCCGGAAGCAGCCACGAGAATGCAGGGTAAGCCGTAATAACACCCGGCAGTTCTGCCTATTGGACGTCACTGACTTCTCAAATGCGACGTCAGTAGTCTCTTCTTCCTGAGGACCGAGCTAGAAGAGGGAAACAGAGAATCACTAAACATATATAATGTTCCTGATTTGCATGGCAATTTAAATCTATTCTTTACTAAGAACTTCCCTATCTATGAGATCATCTCAGTTTCACAATTGCCAATGAGAGAGATACTGGGAGAGAAGGATGGACAGCACAGAAGTCAGGGAGGAATGAGGAGACGAGATGGAAATGAATGAGAAAGGGTGAGAATGACAGACAACGGAGCCCACAGAGTAGGAAGGGCTGCTCACCTCCTGAATGGACAAACTGTAATTGTGCTCGTCTCTCAAGGATGTGGAATTGTTGGTAGGGTTGTCATACTCATCTCGGGGCACTATTTGAAGGGTGTGGGGCTGCCCACAGGTCAACACAAGAGTAGAAAAATGGCACACTATTTTGGTCTTGGAAGGAACCACCATTCCTGGAACAAAGACAAATGGGATCTGAGAGGTTTTTTCAGGGCACAAAGATCTGTTCAATCTTGAGTCCTGAAGAGCTGGGTCCCAACCAATTTCTAGGGATAAACACCAATACTAAGAAGCAAAAAAAAGGAAAACAAAGAGATTAATTCAAATGAGCTTTGGGGACTTATTTTTACAAATTTCTAACCACTGTAACCACTGAACAAAATGAGAAAAGAACTTGGAGAACACAGAACTGAAAGTTACATAGTGCCTAGGATATTTATGTAGCTGAAAGGTATTATATACTATATCATTCCAATTATATAAGAATTCAATATAGTAATTGAAATGACAAAATTATAGAAATGGAGAACAGATTAGTGAACTGCCAGGCGTTAAGCAGCAGGTGGATGGGAGAGGGTAAATGGTATGGCTATCAAAAGGCAACATGAAGGATCCTTGTGGTGATAGAAATGTTCTGTATCTTGACTGTGTCAATGTCAAAAACCAGCCTGTGATTAATTTAAAAATAAAAGGGTTGGCACATATTATAAGGATATGAACTGTCCTCTGTTGGTGGCAAGGAGGAGAGGTGATGATAATTCATGTGGAAAGGAGTCTGCAAGGGAGTCGCTGGAACAAAGGAGGAGATATACGGAGAGGGGGATGGCTTGGGTTCCACTCTGTCCACCGCCTTCCTCTGTTATAAAAGAAAGAAAACTGAGCACCATTGAAGCAAAGATACACCAATCTGCTAAAGGCCCCTCTCCTTGGTGGTTTGACTCCAAAGATTCCCAAGGTCCTCTCACCTCTGTGGCTCCCAACCTGACCAGTATCCACTGACATCCTCAAAGGAAACCAAGGCAGGGCACACAGAGCAGACAGGATCTCAACACACTAAACGGATATGCTGCCAAACCACAAGTCAGAGATTATACTTTCAGGCTTCAGGTAGTGAGCATCTATTATCTGGCATAAACGATGTGAGGGATAAAAGTAGAGATGGAGGCCTCAATTCTTAGATACCATAAGCTTGGGCACTCTTCAGTGAGAAGTAAAATACATATTGGCAGCAAGGGTGGAATTAGGATTGAGGTTCTTTTACTTGAAAAGGTTTCAAAAATCAGAAGAATTTACTTTTTGTATATTCTGGCACCTCTATCCCTTAAGAACTTACCACGCTGATAATGCCACAATTCTACCCCTAGAGAAACGAAAACATATGTCTACACAAAAACTTGTACATAAAGGTTCATAGCAACATTACTCATATCAACCAAAAGCAAAAACAACCCAAATGTCCATAAGCTGATGAATGGATAAATTAAATGTGGTATATCCACATAATGTAGTATTATTTAGCAATAAAATGAAATGAAGTATTGATTCATGCTACAACATGGATGAACCTAAAAGCTTATAAGCATTATATGCTAAGGGAAACAAGCCAGTCACAAAAAGCCACATTACTTTATGATTATACTTATATGAAATGTCTAGAGTAGGTCAATCTACAGAAGTAGTCAATCAATGGTTACCTAGGGCTGGGGGGTTTGGGGAAAATGGGGAGTGACTGTTAATGGGTTGGGATTTCTTGTTGGGGTGATGGGAATGCTCTAAAATTTGACTTTAGTAGTGGTTGCACAACTCTGTGAATTAAAAAAAAATCACTTAGCTGTATGTTTAAAATGGATAAATTACATTATATGAATTAAATCTCAATAAAGATGCTCAATAAAGACAGACAAAGGAAGGAAGGAATGGAGAGAGAAGAAAAAACATACCAGGCTGAAAAATCTTGTAGTAGGGACTATAGGCCACGTTTAATCCACCAAGCTTCACTGAGATTTCATAACGCCCAGCTCTGCGCACAGTGAAGGCCACCTTGACTACATTGGAGCTGAGCTCCTGGAGGACTTCCTGGGTCACTGGAATCTCTGCAGCTAGCTCAACGTGAGAGATGTGAACTCTCAGTCCCACAAGCCGATATGCGGGGAAAGGCTGCCCGTTCTTGTAGAATAACTGCAGTGGAGAGAAGGGAGGCACCCATTAGTGAGCAGGGGAATAAAAGTGTTTCCCATCTAACTCAAGAGGGTGTGGGGAGAGAGTAGGTAAGCTAGCAAATGCCAGGACCCACCTATTCCTACAGTCCTGCTCACAGACAAAGACAGAAACAAATTCTCTCCATGCCTCAAAGAAAGCCATCAAATCAATAACAAATTCTTAAACTGTTCTGAGAACAGGAAGAAAATATACCACTGAATCAATTTCAACCTGATATTTTGAATCATAAATGCTGCCTCCTCTGTCTTACTGGCCCTTTTTATTCTATTATCACAGCTAACCCAAATGTAAAGGTAGGTGAGCGGCAATGCTGGCACAGGGTGAACAGAAGCACCAGGCAAGGCCAGAGAGGTTCAGGCCATCAGGCAAAGCAGAATGCTGTAGTGGAGAAGGCATCCTGAGGGCAGCAAACTTTTTTTACAATGAGCCAGAGGATACTCACTTTTGGTTTTGTGGGTCACACACAGCTACTCAACCGTGGTTAACTACTCAAGTATGAAAGCAGCCATAGGCAATACAGGTAGATGAATTGGGTGTGGCTGTGTTCCAATAAAGCTGTATTTACAGAAATACGAGGTGGGCCTGATTTGGCCTTTGGGCAGTTTGCCAACCCCTGATCTATCTTTTTTTTTCAGTAATGTTTTTCTCATTTTGAAAAAGTAACATTACCCTTTATGCATCTCAAAAGCTAAGTACCTATCAAGCCAAAATGATAGAGAAACTCATGACCCTTCAGATAGTAACAATTCCTAAGTTCTGGGAGGCACTGAAAAACAAAGGAAAACGTTAACATTCCAGGTCAGCACCACCAACAGACTAAACTGGGCACTGAAAAGCAAGTGACTCAGCCACCCCAATGGGTATGGAGACAGAAACATTCTCTTACATGCACTCGGAAGGCCATGCTGTGGCCCACCTCATACGGGTCCTTCCAATCCCAGGAAACTTTGCAAGACCGGGGATCCAGGTAATTCCCCCGCACATAGTCATAAATAGTCCGGTCCCCTCTGCGCTCACGATCCTCATTCTGGAGGAAGCTGACTACACGTGCGGCAAGCTCAAAGAGGAACTTAATTGTGAAGAAGAATGCAACCACAGACACTGTGATTCCACCTATGTAAAAGAGAGAACACACATATCACCTGCCAATTACACACTGCAGTTTCTCATCAGGGAACAGGCTAAGCATCTCTCAAAAATTAAAGGAAGTAAGGATGAGATATCCAGACTTCCAAAGAAATGCTGTACTGTATCACTACCTCTGTGGGTAGAGAGAGGATCTGCTAAATCAAACATCAGAAACTACAGTCAAGCCAAACCCCACCCACTGGCTATTTTTATAAACAAAGGTCTAATGGAACACAGCCCCCCCTATTCATTTACATGTTATCTAGGGCTGCTTTTACAGAATTCAGTAGTTGTAACAGAGCCTGTATGGGCCTGGGAAGCAGAAAATACTTAAACCTTATACAGAAAGTCTGCTTTTTCTATAAATGTTCTATACCATGGATCACATATCACATATCATGCCCACCCCCCACCTTCCTGCATGTGCCGGGCCCTCACAGAAGTAGTAAAAAGAATGTTCCATTCTATTCCCTCCATTTGGAAGTCTTCCCCCTCCCTTGTCCACTTGGCAAAAGCCATCCCGTCCCTACCAGAGTTCGGAGTTCCCTCTTATGTGCTCCCTCAAACTCCTGTACACGGATCAATTATAATTTTTTCTCCCCCTTGACCATCTCCCCCTTCATGTAATGAACTTTTTGAAGGCAGATTCTTGTCTTTTTCAACTTTGACTCAGCAGGAAAAGAGTGTCTGGCACTGACTATAATTCCTCAATAAGTATTTCCCAAATGAATGAATTCCACTGCCAACGTGAAGGTACATTCTGGCATGAGTGGAAATATTTCTAAGTCTATTTTCAAGGGAAAGGGAGATAGACAGGAAGGCAGAAAGTATCTAAGCAACCCTAACAAAAAGATAATAAATATTGAGAGCTCTTTCCATGACATACCAATAACGTAAAACATCAGGTCCCTTCAATGCCGACAGACAGCCAAGGATCACAGCTGCAGTTGTAAAAGAAAACTTAAGTTAGTTTTTTCTCTTCTTCCTCACCACCATCTCAGAGAGAGACAAAGCACAGTATATGGCTTGAGCCAACCATTTCAAGCCTTACTGTCCGTCTTCTCTCTCTAGCTTGACAGGTACACTACAACAAATTTCAGAGAAATAGAGACTCTATCATTCCTCTGAGACTTCCAATTTATGACCCCATTAGGAACTCCACAAACAGTCACTTGCTTTATTGCTAATTACAAAATGCAATAACATGGCTTTCATCTTCTTAGATCCAGGGTCCCAAGGCAGTCTCCCTTCCCCATGCAAAGTGGTGCTAATTAACACAAACAAAGAGGGTAATGGAGTCACTTTCCCCATATATTTGCCTACTGGAAGTAATTCATCTAAATAGAATAGTTTCATCAAATGTGGATTTTTAAAAGCAAGTATTATTACCATCATGTTGGCATTATGTAATTAAAATGAACTCTAGGTCATCCCAACCATAAGCAGTGGGAGTGTAAGAGAAGTCATCTGTTGCCAATCAGACAATGGCCCTGTGAAGATGAGCTAAGCAGAAAGGCCAAGGAGAGGAAGCAAAGGAGGAGACTACTTTCATCCTAAGTGATGCCTGCCAAGGTCAGGACAATTCAAACAGTGGCCAGAGTTTGAGGGGAAACTTCCACTGTTATTAAATTTGTTTCCAGAATAAGGTTTCAAAAAAAAGAAGAAGAAAGAAAGAAAAAGGCTTCCATCTTCATCACTCATTTGAACTAGGGTATTTGGTACCCAAGGTTCACTGCCAAGAGAAAATGCTATGTACACTGACATTCGTATCTTACTGAGTTTTGATCTCCGCGTAAGCTGTGTACAATGCACTGAATTCACTCTTTACTTTCAAGTCAACGTATATTAAGCTTATCAGTGTTATTTCAACTCAGCAACTTTTATCAGCACTAGAGTAATACTTAGAGATTAGACAGCTGATCATTTCTAGGCTCAGATTTGTGAGGGACCAAAACAACTTTTATTTTTTACAGGGTGTGCTTTTTGTCTAATTCTGCTGAAAAATTAAAAAAGAAACCTAAATAGCCATTAGTTCCTTATAACAATATCCCCAATGGAATCCATAGATTAGTTTGAGGAATGACTGTGCCAACTTTCAGAGAAATCCCTATTTAAACCAGCGTCTAAAGTTATACCAGAAAAGAAATCCACAAAGGGAACATTAAGCACTGTTAATACATACAGATTAAGCTTCTCCCAAAAGGGTCTATTAAAAGAAATACCCCAAATTTGAGACCACAACTACTGAGCCTCCTTCCCAAACAAGCATCTCATCTCCTGGGAACTTATGCTGAGAAGCTGCTATCATCTGTCTGCTCCTTACAGGATGTGCTAGATGACTTGGTGGGACCCAAACCATCAATTTAACTGTCTTAGGTACTCCCTCAGTTGGATGCCATCCAATCTAATCCTGAGATGTGAAAATTTGGTCCTTAGTGAAGTTAAAGCACTCAGCAGAAAATGAAGTATCTTTGGCTGAGTTATAGGACCTGTGAAGTCTCTTGCTCCTTGGAGGAATAAGAGCAATGTCAAATTTATGGCATGTCATGAGGGCTGGGAAAATTCCTATGTACTACCTCTGACAACTACCACTGGTTCTGTGAGAGGGAGCTGACAAGCAGTAAGTCAGAAGCCTGGAGACCAGTTCCAGGACTGCAACTGTGTGACTTGTGTAGGCTTCAGAATTCTGATTGCTGTAAAAAGAGTTGAGATTTAATAATTTCTATGGTACCATCTCCTTTAGTGTGATAAGACTTCAATATAACTTCCTACAGCCATCAAGACTCTGATATCAAAAACTGTTAACAAAGAGTATAATACAGAGGATGAGGGCATGGACTACATGGGTTCAAATTCATCCTCTGCCACTACGGATAAGTTATTTAATCTCCCTCTAGAGTGCCAGTTTCCTTATCCATCAAATGGGCAATATATCTTTGTGGAGCTCATAGGGGTGCTGTGAGGAAAAATGAATTAACACAAACACAGCCTAGAATGGTGTCTGGCACACAGAAGTTCTGTTTTAATTATTATTATAATGATTTTCAATAATATTAGCAGTATCACTACTCTTTTGCTTCAAAGCCAATAGGAAATGTAGAGAAGCTCCCTCCTGGCCCACACTTTTTTTAAGTGGGAAATGCATCAGAATTGCAAAAGGCATGGCTTCTTTTACTGTACTTAAAATTTCTGCCTACCTGGGAGTTCTTTACACTATTCTAATTTTGTGTCTGAAAATCTTTATAATAAAGAGTTAAAATTCATCCTAAAATAATTCACCCAATGAACACTGGCTGCCTACTTAATATGCCAGTAACTGGGGCAGTTGAATAGCCACAGCCTCAGTCCTCATGAAGCTGGCAGAAATGAGCTTGATCTTGTTGAGGCCATGTCTATTTTCTCCCCATTCACTTATTTCTCAACCAAATCATCACCACAGATTCAGATCACCTAGACCTTTTCCAAGAGGTTAATTCTACATTTCTACTTCAATTCCCTTTATTATTTAAAATTCAGCATACTTATCCTATTATTACTTTGTCCCCAAACAACTCTCCTCTCTTCTCCTTGGAACCTCCTTGTGACCAGGGAATTAGTTCTGTTAATTAATCACCCACTGATCTAACCTTTATAAAATATCCCACTTCTCTACAACAGCTCTCAAAAATCTCCCCAACAACTTCACCCATGGTCACATTTTGAATTTGCCTCCCTTCTATATTTTCCCTCTGTCTTGTTCCTCTTGAATGCTGTAACACAGCCTCCCTATCTTGGCCACTCAAATCACTTTGATTCTAGATTTTACTTCTGTTCCATAGGCATTTTCTGTCCTCTTGCTGACCCTGTCAGGGTGCTCTCTGCTCTCTGTCTGCTCCCATTCCCATCCACAGCATTCTCCTCAACCCCATCTCTCTCAATACCTTATTTTCATGCTATAATCTTCTCAAATTAAATCCTTCACTATTTTCCATTTAAGATGTCCCATCTCCATGACTTTGAAGATTCATTTCCACTGCCTAGACTACCCTCTCCTCCACTCAATCTCTATCCATGGAAAAACCTCCTAATCCTAACGTCTAGGGAAAGTCCTATTTCCCCTTCCTGAAATCTTCCCTGAGCTTCAATTTAGAAATCCATCCCCACTCTGAATTCCCACACTGCTTTTTTTATTATTTATCTTATAGCACCTATATTCTTTTTTAGTCCCTTGTTTGTTTTATTTTTCATGTCAGAGTGGTAAATATCATTAGACAAAGACTAGTCTTAAAAATTCTCTACAACATCCAACATAATTGCATATAGTAATTTCAATAAATATGAATAAAATATCTGAGTGAATAGCGCCAAATGTCTGCTCTTTACTTTGTCCAGAATGTCTAAGAATAGGAATGTATGTCTATTTGAGCCAGGGACTGAAACTTGTCAGACTAAAAGTTACCAGTCTGCTTCAGTTCTATAAATATATATCAAATACCCATGCTTAAAGTCATTCATTCTCATGCATGGCATGGTATCAAGTTTATCTTGAGCTTCTATTTTTCTACAACAGTTTATGTAGCACCCTCCACTTTCTGCTGCCCACACTTCTTCATAAAATTATTTTGGAATTCTTCCTGAGTCTAATCCAAGCATAAAAGAAACAGCATGTTAAGCCTCCACACTGTTTCTTGCAATTTAGCTACGTGAGTATTTTGTTTCCAAGTTCATCTCTTTAGCATCCTTGCCCTTATTCAATTCAGCAACTTGTGATCCGCTAAGCTAGCAGGACAGCAGTTGTAGCAGTAAGGTAACATGCGCTACCTACCCTTATGGACTACACTTACACTAGGCAAAACTATATGTTGGCCTAAGTAATGTCCCCATAACAACTTGACAAGCACAATTATTTTCGTTTTAAAGATTTGGGAAAAAAAGCTGTGCTTAGAGAAGTTAACTTGCTGAACACCTCCCAGTTGGTTACATAACAGAGCTGAGACTCAAGTCCATGTCTAACCCTGAAGCCCAATGTTCTTGACCTCTGAGAATACTGAATCATGAAAAAGAATGGAGTCATAGGGAGAGTGAAGTATTTGGGGATGTAAAAAAACAGGTAAAAGAGAGTATGAAAAACATTACCCAATCTTACTGTGAGGAATCCAATCATGAGACTAAAATTAGAAAGATAAATGCTTATGGTGCTTTTTAAAAATCGTTTGAAATAAAAATAAAGCATGACAAAGGAAAATGGAATGTAGTACCAATTATCTAATGCAAAAATATCACTTGCTTACTAAAGGATCCTGGCCAAGTTGCTTAATACTACAGCACTTTGGCTCACATTACCTACAAAAGGCAGGGGAGGGGGAAATACTTGAAGGTATCTGTCTCAAGGGAATGCTAGGAAGTTGACGACATATGTATTCTAAAATTTTTTTGCTTTATTAGGAGTATAAAAATTGATAATTACAATATCAAATGAATTTTACACCCAACATTGAAGATCAATTGTGAAAAAGTCATCTCCCAGAAATGGAGAAATCAATTTCTTTATATTCAAAAGTTGCCTGTGGGGGGTGGGAATCAATTCTAACTGTAACTATGCACTTGAACATTTATCCCTTGTCGAAAAGGCTTAAGAACTAGTCACTAACTCCATGTTCTGCATCCCAATAACGTGAATCTTAACTAGTCTATCAACTTACCTTTAAACGAGGGCCCATGTTCTGAGAAGGAAGCGCAGCACTCCTATTCTACAAAGCAGGTACCCTGGGGCACCTTTCACCTTGTCTTCCAATTTCCACATGAACGAAAACAGCCACAAGGTCAACGGAAAGTGTCTGTCTATCAGACCTTCAGTGAAGTTGTGTCATAGAAGCAGAGGCATGAACTGGATGAATTCCAGGGTGGAGAAATATAGCCCCAATGTGTATCATCCCTGGACTTCTCTCTAGTGCAGGGCGCAATCAGCTGCCAAAGGATGCACCTGTTCTGCTGTCCCAGGCTCCTACCCAACAAAGAAAAAAGGGTGAGTGGAGTAGGTTTCTATTTCCGAAAGAGAATCCCCAGAAAACAACAAAAAGGAGACAGAACTGGCAGTGGAAACACTGGGACACTAAAAATAATCAAGGGTTGTTGAACTCTTACCAAACTTTCTCAAATAAAAGCCCACAAAAAAAGCCAAGTGGCAATCTCACTGCCTTAACTGTGTCACTCCCAGGAGGAAGCTCTAGCACCTCAGTTGATTCCAACCCTTCAGAAGAAGCAAATTAGAGCATAGATTTAAAGAATAAGCCCCATCAAAACCACATGCCCAATTTCAGTTTAATGGGGCTGGAGCACAGGATCTGAGAACAAGTTGAAGAGAAATGAGACAGGATAGGTGGGGCCAGATTACTAAGGGCCCCACATGCCATATTAGGAATCAAGATAAAATTTATTTGGAAAGGGGAAACCACTAAAGAGCTTTAAAAGCTAATCTATCAGCCTAATGCAGTCTGCTCCCTTTGTGCCCATGCACATATTCCCAAGACATGGTTAAACAATGCTGATTTTATCTTTCAAATAGTAAAATTTGCTACTATGAATGGTAAAAAAGTCTGGGAACTTTCAAGGTAAAGCTACTAAGTAAAGTCCAGTGAAGTCAGTCTGTAACTCAGAGATATTCATAAACTAAATGTAGCAGAATGGGGGTTGTGGCAAAGCATACACAAATAGCCACCTTAAAACAAATGAGATGAGACTACTAATCACTAAAAGAGAATCTCTTTCTACATGGCAGGAACTGTTCTCTGTTTCATATGTATTAACTCACATCCCCAAGACACGGATACACTCAACTCTATTTCTACATATGAGAAAACTGAGGCACTTTCTCAAGGTACTTTCTTAAGACTATATAGGAAAAATAGTAAGAGTTAAGTCAAACCCAGACAACCTGGACCCAGAATACATGCTTTTAATGACTACTGCCACTCTACCACGAGAAACCAAGAAAGAAAACACAAAATGCTAACAAAAGCAAAATAGAATAAAGGCTAGAAAATCAAAGAAGTTTTTATAATTAGAAATAAGTATGTGTATTTATTTTAAAATACAGTGACAGACTTGCCAAGTATATGACCCAAAACCTGGGTCAGCTAGCCACTGGAACCAGCTTAAAGGATCCACAAATGACAGTTGCATAAACTATAAGAAATCCATTAAAATTTATGTAAGCATTTAAAAAACAACACTTCTAAGGAAAACAACACAGGAAATTGCTCACAAATAAAATGTTAAATGAAAAAGCAATTTATGTATTTATAAAAATTATTTATATAGCATGAGCCCAACATTTAAAATATTACATTACATAAAGAAGTCTAGAAGGAACAACATAAAAATGTTAAGAGTGGTCATCTCTTGGTGTATGGAATTATAAATAATTTTTATTTTCTACCTGTAACTTTTAGCATTTTCCAAATTCTTTATGATGCAAGAACACATAAAAGTTTCTATTTCTGGAGAACAAATACTTTTCAGGGAACTGTTTTTCTAAGAACAGGCAATTATCCTTTTTTCAAATAAGAATATTAAAAAATTATAGCTAAAGATAATAGAATGTACTGAACTTTTATTTCTGTTCATTATGATCTTAGCTGTAGTCAGCAATTTGATTATTAAATCAAGTAACCCCTGGTTCTAACATCATCTTTACTGTACTCCCCCATGAACTACTATGCTTAACCCTCCAAAGCTTCAGCGTTTCTAGTGAACTTCAAGACAACTCAAGCTCTATCTGCCCTCTTCTGGTCTAATAACACTCAGGCCCCTCTGAGGATTCCCTCCATGTCAGACAGAACCAATCCTTTCTCCTTTGTGATACTCCTATTCTGAAGATACCTCTGTTATAGCATTTATTATGTATTATAATTGTTGGTTCATACAGTAGTTGCTCCTAATAGATGGTATGTTCCCTCGGGACACTGACTGGGTCCTACTCATCTTTGCCTCCTAGTGGCCAGTATGGCATTCAGGATTTATCTCAGAGTCTGTACTTTCAAAAGCCCCTCAGGTGATTCCTCTGCATGTTGAAGTTTGAGAAGCATGGTCTAGAGCCTGCAGAGGTTGGCCTGGAAGAGGAGGGTGGAGCTTGGGCAGTCAGCCTGAGACAGGATTCTGCATCTTTAACAGGCCCACAGGTAATGCTGGTACTGCTGGTCTGCAGATTATCTTTTAGGAGCAAGGGTCTAAAGCAGGAGTTGGCAAACTATAGCCTGCAGGCCAAATCCAGAGAGCCGCCTGCTTTTTTTTAAAAAAGTGGGAACACAGCCAAGTTCATGTGTTTATATATTGTCTATGACTTATTTTGCACTACAACAGCAGAGTTGAGTAGTTACAGCAGAGACATACAGCCTACAAAGCTTTCCTATCTGACCCTTACAAAACATGTTTACCAGTCTCTGGTCTAGAGGTCTTAGTCTTAAAGCTACATAATGGCCTTGTATAAATGAATTCATTTTTATAAATAAAAAAAACCCCACAGAATCATTTTCTTCCAGTTCTACTATCCCCTCTTAGGAAAAGAGTTATAAAACTTGAAGTATTATGCAAATATTTCTCCTGGCTAATTTCAACTATTATTTAAAAGCTTTATGCCTCCCATACCACAGGAAGGAATTTTATACAATCATTTCCCAAAGTACAAGTTTCCTACAATCATTCTTACATTTCAGCAAGGCTATAATTTCCTAAAACCAGTACCTCAGAGGCCAATACTATATCTAGGTTTCTAAAATTATGACAATACGTATTATTGACTCCATCTCAACTTTTAAAGTGTTCTCATAAATAGCCACAAAAAAACAATGTGATAGTCCATTTCAGAATTCTGGGGAATGAAGAGGTAGTGGCAACACCTAGAAGTTCCAAATAACAGCCCCCAAGTTCCCACAAAAAAAGACAGAACTGGAGAAAGAGACTACATTTGTAAGAAGGTAGTCTCCACATTCACTACACAGAAGGTCCTGCCACAAGTCCAGGGAAATCAAATCAAGAAAACAAATCATTCAATTAGCAGAAGGCCCACAAGTTAAAGTAGTCTGAGGAAGGAGACTTCAAGATGTGGGAGTGCACCATCAGATACTTTATTTTTTTTACTTTAGATTATTAGTTTACATTTTCTTTTGCTTAATTTTAATCTTGGTTTATTCTCTTCACTCCAAAACCCCACCATAAAAGATTGCCCTCTCTCCAGAAAGTTTGTACTCTTGAGATATTTATACAGTTGTGTATTCCTGCTATCTTGGTTCAGCCAAGTTAGATGGTTTTCATTTATATTCTTTCTTCATCAGTCAGCTCCTCCAGTCTCTGAATCATTACTGTGGGTCTTCTGTGATCTCTGTCCAGCTGGTCCCCAGTGACCTGGTAATGAGGTGCCTCCAACTGACTGCAGCCTTCCAGGAACAGACTCGTTAGTCAGAACAAGATGAGCTCACCCTCCTCAGTTCCATGACATAATACTCATGAGCAGACAATCCCCCAAATCACAGGCAGCCAAAATGCTGCCATATTAGACCATAACTCCATTCCAGTCCATACTTCCCTGACTTGGGCACTGGGTCTTGTCAGAATATGCTAGATGCCAGAGGATAAGTGACACATGTTCCTGCAGCATCTGTTTACTAGAGGATGAGGTGGGTGGGGAGAAAAAGCTGTTTTCATGTTAAAACATTTGTAGGTAATAGAATGCAAAATTCACATGGATTTCCAAAGTTAAAACATGAGTATTCAGTTATTTTGTACTTGAGGCAGAAAGGTTGAGAGGGGCTCTGCCCCTGGTCCTCAACAGTTCCATACGCTGCATCCTCCACCACTAGAGGTACCTAAGCAGAAAAGTTAGAAAAGCACAACCCCTGCTCAGCTTCTGGGTCTATTACCCCATTACTACCCACCCCAAATACTCACATTTTAAATAAAACTATTTTTCCTGCTATGTTTCCCCATCCATAGATATCTGTATTTTATCTTTACCCAAAATAAGGAAAAGAAAATATACTGACTACCAACATCTTTAGGTTCTTCTGTATGATTTATTCATTTCATACTTGTTGAGCACTTGCTGTATGCCAGGCTGTGTGCTAAACACTAAATTCACAGGATAAATAAGAAAGGGTCTTTTTTTAACCACCACAAACTCAGTCCAGTGTGAGAGATGGACAATGAAATGCGGCGAGTACAACAAAAGAGGGATGAACAGAGGTTTAAACAAGATGGTAGCATGAGAAGTGAGGCAGAAATCTCCTCTCAAAACCACATATAACATGAAAATACAGCAAATACAACTAATCCTGAAAGAGTGACAAGAAAGAAGATTGCAACAGATGGCCTATTGGAAGTCCTAGCCACGGCAATCAGACAACACAAAGAAATAAAAGGCATCCAGATTAGTAAGGAAGAAGTCAAACTGTTACTGTTAGCACATGATATGGTATTGTACATAAAAACCTGTAAAGATCCACCCTAAAACTATTAGAACTAAAAATTCAGCAAAGTTGCAGGATACAAAATTAATACACAGAAATCTGTGGCTTCCTATATACAATTAACTAGCAGAGAGAGAAATCAGGAAAACAATCCCATTCACAACTGCATCAAAAAGAATAAAATACCTAGGAATAAACCTAACCAAGTAAGTGAAAGATCTGTACCCTGAAAACTACAAGACACTCAGGAGGGAAATTAAAGAAGATACCAATAAATGGAAATACATCCCATGCTCATGGATAGTAAGAATTAATATTGTCAAAATGGTCATCCTGACTAAAACAATCTATAGATGCAACACAATCCCTATCAAAATACCAATGGCATTTTTCAACAAACTAGACCAAATAGTTCTAAAATTCATATGGAACCACAGAAGACCCCGAATAGCCAAAGCAATCCTGAGAAGGAAGAATAAAGCTGGGGGATTACACTCCCCAACTTCAAACTCTACTACAAAGCCACAGTAATCAAAACAATTTGGCACAAGAACAAGACCCATAGATCAATGCAACAGAATAAGAGAGCCCTGATATAAACCCAAACAAAAATGGCCAATTAATATATGATAAAGGAGTCATGGATATTCAATGGGGAAATGACAGCCTTTTCAACAACTGCTCTTGGCAAAACTGGACAGCTACATGTAAGAGAATGAAACTGGATTACTGTCTAACCCCATACACAAAAGTAAACTCAAAATGGATCAAAGACCTGAGTGTAAGTCATGAAACCATAAAACTCTTAGAAGAAAACATAGGCAAAAACCTACTGAATATAAACATGAGCAATTCTTCCCTGAACACATCTCCTGGGGCAAGGGAAACAAAAGCAAAAATGAACAAGCAGGACTATATCAAACTAAAAAGCTTCTGTACAGCAAAGGACACCATCAGGAGAACAAAAAGGCATCCTACAGTAGGGGAGAATATATTCATAAACAACATACCTAATAAGGGGTTGACATCCAAAATACATAAAGAGCTCACATGCCTCAACAAACAAGAAGCAAATAATCCCGATTAAAAAATGGGCAGAGGATCTGAACAGACACTTCTCCAAAGAAGAAATTCAGATGGCCACACATGAAAAGATGCTCCACATCACTAATCATCAGAGAAATGCAAATTAAAACCACAATGAGATATCCCCTCACACCAGTTAGGATGGCCAACATCCAAAAGACAAACAACAAATGTTGGTGAGGATGTGGGGAAAGGGGAACCTTCCTACACTACTGGTGCAAATGTAAATTAGTTCAACCATTGTGTAAAGCAGTATGGAGGTTCCTCAAAAAACTCAAAATAGAAATACCATTTGACCCAGGAATTCCACTCCTAGGAATTTACCTTACGAATGCAGGAACCCAGATTGAAAAAGACATATGCACCCCTATGTTTATCGCAGCACTATTTACAATATCCAAGAAATGGAAGCAACCTAAGTGTTGATCAGTAGATGAATGAATAAAGAAGAGGTGGTACATATATATATGGTTGAATATTATTCCGGGATAAGAAGAAAACAAATCCTACCATTTGCAACAACATGGATGGAGCTAGAGGGTATTATGCTCAGTGAAATAAGCCAGGCAGGGAAAGACAAGTACCAAATGATTTCCCTCATCAGTGGAGTAAAACAACAAAGCAAAACTGAAGGAATAAAACAGAATACTTACAGACTCCAAGAAGGGACTAGCGGTTACCACAGGGAAGGGGGTTGGGAGGGTGGGAGAAGGGGATTAAGAGGCATTATGATTAGCACACATAATATGGGGGGGGGGTCACAGAGAAGGCAGTATAGCACAGAGAAGACAAGTAGTGACTCTGTAGCATCTTACTATGCTGATGGACAGTGACTGCAACGAATGTGTTGGGGGGCCTTGACAATACGGGTGAATGTAATAACCACAATGTTGCTTATCAATGATACCTTAATAAAAAATGAAAATAAAATAAAATAAAAAAGAAGGGATGAACATGTGGAGGGCAAAAAACGAAAGAGGTGCTAACTTAGCCCGTGAATAAGGAAGTCTCCATGAGAGAGAAAATAGAGCTGTTACTTAAGACTGTAAGCATTTGCAAGGCAGAAAATAAAGGACTAGTACCCTAGGAAGAAACACCCGCATAAGCAAAAGTACTGAGTCAAGAAAGGAGTGATGGAAAGTTCAGCATTATGAAAGCCATGTGTTTAGAAAGACCACCTGAGGCCAAACTAGGGTGACTAATTCTAAGTACAGGAGAGTGTAAGAGCCAAGGGCATCAATCTTACTACTGAGTGATCTCAGATAAGCTACTTAACTTCTCTTCAGTTGCCTCAGATAAAAAAATGGAAATGCACTAAGAAAAGGAAATAATTCAGCTGCTCTTGGGGAGCAAGACTTAGGGTGTAAGGGAAAGGACTTGTTGAGACTAGGAACTAGACCCAGGTGACTTGGCACAACAGGAGGGCCTTAGGGAATATGGCTCTATGTGCAAACCAGGCTGCTGGGTTGCCAGGGGATGATGGTAGTTTGTGCTGGGGCCACAGCAGCTCAGCCCGCAGTAAATAAGGAAGAGGGCATTAAGTGTACCTGAGGGACAACTTGTTTTCCAGAGAAATCTCATTTGAAAACAACCACAGCAATAATCCAAAATACTGAGTGTTTTGATTTTTTTTCTCAAGGATGATGAAAACAATGTACCTTTACTGAGAACGTACTATGTGCCAGCAATGTTTGAAGTGCTTCACGTATTATCTCACTTAACTCTCACATCAACCATATAACATGCCTATATTATTATCCGTATCTTATAGATTAGGAAACAGAGGCACAGAGAGCTAAAGTAATTTGCCTATAGTCACCCAGTTGCCTATAGACAACTGAAAGAGCCAGGCAGTGTGACTGCAGAGCTTCCATCTTAACCCATAATACTGATATATCAAGAACCCCAAGAAAGGAAAAAAAGATTCTTGGGATAGGAAGAATGAGATCTCAGAAGTACGTCTTATGGAAATTTAAAGGAAGAGAACTTCATTTTAGACTTGAAGTAACAACCACCACCAAAAAAACCAAGACATGTTTTTCTAACTAAGGGAGAAAGGGGAGCACATGTTTTAAAAGAAGTAACTCTGGGGGCAATGCAAAAAAGATCGACGAGGAGAGCAGACCAATGGCTGGGAGACAAGAGGACAATGGTACAAGAGTAGCCAAGCACTGCAGAGGGGTAGAGGGTAGAGTATTCTTTGTTTCTTAGAAGCAACAGGATCAGTGACCTGTGAGGTCAAAAAGATAAAGAAAAGCTAACCCTGATGGACAGTGAATGTAATGGGGTTGGTGGGGGGGGGGCTGATGAAAGGGTAGTGTAATAAACATAATATTGCACATGTAATTGTAGATTAATGATACCAAAATAAATTATTAAAAAAAAAAAAGCTAAAAGCCAAGGACAAACTGGGACATTCTATGCTTAGGAGCCTGGATGAATCATGGTGGAGAATTAAGGAGGCAGGGCAAATATGGAGGAAAAGATAATGGGTACAGAACTGAACATGTTAAGTGTGAAGTGTCTCTAGGATATCCAGGTGAACATATTCACAAGACAAATGGAAATAAGCATCTGGAGAAACAGAGATACCAGTATCCTGAGGGCAGTTAAAAAACATGGGTAATGGAAAATGACTGCCATGGAAAGCAAGCAGATGAAGAAAAAGACTAATTATAGAACCCTGAGGGGATCAATCTTCTATGTACCTTCCTCAAAAACAGGATCCTGCAAAGAAGAGTGAGAAGGAACCATTAGAGAAGAGGAAAAAGTTATAAAAGTGCTTGACTGGATGCAAAAGCAAATGATTATTTCTAGAAACTGGTGGTCACAGTATTAGACTCTAAAGATGTAGGCCAGAGTAGGGATTCACAATCAGCCCCAACTTTCTTTAATTATTTGAACAATAACTCCCTGATCATGCAACTTCAAATAAAATGTGTATCTTATTTCCATCTATTCTCAATAATAATGTTTATCTAAACTTGACCCAACATGGATAACTAGTAAGTTCCTTGCAACTCAATTCAGTGATACTGATTATTTCAAAACTATTTTAAATAGTGCCTATAACAAATTCAGATTGAAATTAATCTGAACCCATTCTCTAATCTTGGCTAAATCACTGGCAAAAAAATTCTTGCCAGAATCTGATACGGTCTTTGTTGTAGTTATTCTACTTTTGAGGTTCATTGAACTTCTTAGATCTGTAAACTGATGTCTTTTAACAATTTTGGGAATACTTCACGCATTACTGCTTCTAGTATTTCTTTTGCCCCATTTTCTCCTCTCTTCTCTCTCTGGATATCCAACTGCAGGTACATTAGACTGATATTGTCCCACAGGTCTCAGACTTTTGCTATTTCTTCTTTTGTGTGCTTCAGTTTGATAATTGTATTGGCTTTTCTTCCAGTTGTCCTGTGCTATGTCCAGTTTGCTGTTAAGCCCACCCAGTGAAATTTATTTCAGACAGTTTCATTTCAAATTTTTTCATTATTAGACTTTCCATTTGGATTCTAGTTTCTATTTCTCTGCTGAAAATCTTAAAGCTGTTTTAAAAAATAACATCAATTCAAACATATGGTTCTCAAGCATTTGCTTCTATATAGTCTCCATTGATTATGGATAATATAATTTTTCTTTGTATGCTGGCATATTATAGTACTGAACTTTGAAGATTTGTGGTGAAGATTTTGGATTATGTTTTCTAAAAAATGCCTTTTGCAGAAGGAACAAAATAGCAGTAGACTCAGAGACACTGAGAAGGAACTAGTGGTTACCAAAGGGGAGGGTTTGGGGAGGGAGAAGGGGATTAAAGGGCACTGAAATTCACAATCACAATATAGGTAGGTCACGGGGATGATAGCAGAGCACAGAGAAGACAATTAATGACTAACATCTTAGTACGTTGATAGACAGTGACCACAATGGAGGGGTGAGGACTTGATAAAATGCGTGAAATGCTGAACCACTGTGCTGTGTATTTGAAACCATCGTAAGATTGTGTATCAAATAAAAAAAATGTTGTGTCTGGCTATTAAATTACTTATACATTATCCTTGATACTAAGAAAAAAAAATTCTTGCCAGAATCAGCTTTAATTTGAGGTATAATTTATACAGAATAAAAATCACCAATTTAAACAATTAGTGTTTTGACAATCATATAAAATTACGATATAAAATAGTCATGATACAGAACATTTCATCATCCCAGTAAGTTTCCTTTGCTGCCAGTCCTCTTTCTCCAACCCGTTGCGCAGCCACTGATGTTTCCTAACACTACAGTTTTGCCTTTTACAGAAAGCCATACACATGGCATCATACACACAGTCTTTTGTGTCATACATGGAGTTAGGTGTGTCATTCCTCTAGTCCATAATATGAACATACAATAATTTGTTTATACATTCACCAGTTGAAGGACATTTGGTTCTATCCAATTTGGGGCTATTACGGATAAAGCTTGCTATGAACATTCAAGTATAAGTCTTGTGTGGACAGGTTTGCATTCTCTTGGGTAAACAGATAAGTATGGGGTTGCTGGGTCATATAGCAAGTATATATTTAACTTACAAGAAACTGCCAAACTGTTTTCCAGAGCAGTTGTGCCATCTTGCACTTCCACCAACAATATATGAGAGCTCCAGTTGCTGGACACCCACCATTTGGTATTGTGGATCTTTTAAATTTTACCCATTCTATAGGTGTGAAGTGGTATCTGTTGTGGTTTTAATTTGCATTTCCCCAAAGGACTAACAATACTGAATATCTTTTCACGTGCTTATTGGCTATTTGGGAAAGCTTCTTTGGTATCCAAATCTTTGGCATTTTAAAAAACTGAGTTGTTTATCTTCTTACTATTGAATTGTAGAGTTATCTATATATTCTGAATACAAACCCTTCATTAGATGTACATTTGGCAAATTTTTTCTGTGGCTTTTTAAAATTTTCTTACAACACTTTAAAAAGCGTTTAAAAAGTTTTTAATTTGAAGAAATCCAACTTAACAATTTTTTTATAGTTTGTGTATTTTGTGTCCTATTTTTTAAAAAATTGCCTACATCAAGGGCTCAAAGATTTTCTCCTTTATTCTTCAAGACATTTTATCTAAAAGTTTTACAGACTCTCCTGTCAAAATTTTTAACAAGAGTTTTTTAAGCTCCTGCAATCCTTTATCTCATAGTTACTCAGTTTTATTATTCCTTTGTTTCTTTCAAATTCAACTTCCCACATGACATTATCAAGCAGTATATAAGTTACAGTCTATTTTGGAATTTGGAAAGGTTTTTAATCTTTTAACAGATTCCCCCCCCCCTTGTACCTAATAAATGGAATTTCTAAACATAGCCGAGGTTTTAGCCCCTCAGTACTGCTCAAATTGACATAGAACCTTTAGAGCCCTAATGCTACAACAACAAAATTCCAAAACCCAGAGCATGCACCTTCAGGTTAAGCCAGGAACAAAGAACTATTTGCCCTTCCGGTTTTAAAGAGAAGCTTTTATCAGATTATTCTCACCCTATTGAGTCCCTCTAAACTGGGAGGAGGCTGAAGTTATCACTCACTGGTCAAAAGAAAACATACATTTATTAAGCGTTAAGCTGACCAAGACAGTAATTCTACATTTCTTAATTCAATTTGGATTCTATTACACCATTCTCTTTAAAGCAAACTAGAGTTCAGGAACAAAATGAAATGAATAGTATATATGAAAGCAGAGTTAAAATTCAACTGCCCCCTGGAATAGTTTGCAATTCTCAACACAGTTCAGAGAAAACAGGAAAAGACATTCAAAGCAAACATGAGTAGAACACAGAGAAGTAACGATTTATCACTGCTCATTTTGTAACATCATGAGATGTCTGGAGAAAAAACAAACAGAAAACTGGTTCATCTATAGCTGTCATAGTCTTTAGTTTAAATCGAGAAAACAGCAGATTCAATTTACAACTCCCTCCTATCCTGATTTTTTTTTCTATTTACCAAACTGACTGCTGCCCAATCCACAGAATTAAGACAGACCCTTCTGTTCCCATACCACGGCAGCTTTTATGCTTAGGTGACCCTGGGCCACTGAATCTTGGCTATAACAGGAAAAATTTTAAACTAATTCTCTGAATCTGACAAGCCGTCTCCCTCAATAAGTCTAGTAGGGTGTTATTTCATTAACTGTGCATGAAATGGCAGGCAAACGGCCAGATGCACAGCCCAGTGGGGCAGAACTGGAACTGTCACACATATACTTAAAAGCTAACAAAATCTCTACCTCTACTACCACCCAGTATTTTCAAATCTACTCTTATTTTTAAGGGTAATAAATTACTTATATAATCAGGGGGAAGAGCAACTTTTTTTGGGGGGGGGTGAAAGGGTTATACCCAACTTTATTACCAGGTGGCAGGTCAGTCACTAAAACCCCGTTCACTCAGAGCAAGTCTGCATGCAGTAAGCCGGTCTCTGCCTCTGGGCCCCTCTGCCAGCACAGCTGTTCTCTGGGCCTCTCTGCACAGTCGTCCCGCACAGCCGCCCTCTGGGCCTCTGTCCTCTGCTCTGTTCTCCTGCAGCCTTGTGGCCGTGCCACCGTGTCGCGCCCGGAGCACTGGGCCGAGCTCTTTATATAGAGTCAACAGCAATGTATTGCCCACAGGTGTGCAGTGAGCTAGTCAACCAGGGCCAGGTGAGAATCCTGACCACAGGAACTCTAATTTTATCCACAAGTAGCTGACCAGCCTGGCTTGGGAACACACAATGGTGCCTCCTGGGTGCTTCCAGAAACCACTCCAGAGGGCTTGGCTGGGCTGTGCATCCTGAAATGGCAGGTGCATGAGAGCCACAGCAATATGAGTTACTGAATTCAAAGTGGCCTTATTTTTTTTTAATATAATTTATTTTATTATCATTTATCTACAATTAGGGAAGAGCAACTTTAAGAGAGGATTTTATAGTTCTTTAAGATTCTAAGAAGAAAACGCAACTAACCACAGAAATGGCAACCTAAGATGATTTGATTTGAAGAACTCAACACTTATGTTCTTCCAAACAAAACTTCTGTTGAACTAATACTCGTATGTTACCAAACAAGGATTTACTAATTTCTTCAGATGTGTACCAAGAACCTATTATATGCGAAGCAATATGTTGGACTCTGAGGATTACAAAATGAGTAAGATGGTCCCTGACCCCTGTAGAAACAGTTTGGTAGCAAAGACAGATAAGTAAATAATTAACAATAGCCCCTTGTAGTAAAATCTGTGAGATGAGCACACGATGTTAGTAGAACCTAGGAAGGGCAGCTCTATCAGGATCAGGTTTTAGCTTTGCTAGAAACTTTACACCACCCTCCTGGGAACAAAGCCAACTATTCCACTGAGTTAACAGTGCTTTGGGAATCAAGGGGTATAAAATACTACCTATGCAGTATTGTTTATTCTCATGGTAAGTGATTTTCTCTCTTCATCACTGAGGGGATTAACTGGACCACATACATGGCAGAGGAAAAGCTCATTAGAAACCCAACCTATTTATCAAAACTACACATGGTCTGGTTTGTGTAGCAATGTGGTGTCCTGGATTGAATCCTGGAACACAGAAAGGAAATTAGTGGAAAACTTGTAAAAAAAATCAGTGGAAAAATGTTACAGGAATTCTCTGTACTGTCTTTGCAACTTTTTTATAAACCTAAAATCATTCCAAAATAAAATCTGCTTTAAAAAAGTTACATATGGTTCCCTACTTTACATTCTCACTCCCCCTTAAGATTCTGATCATGCCTCCTTAGTCCCTGCCCCAATTCAGGTAATGCTAAGTTAAAACATTTTTTTCCAAACCCTTTTCAATTCCTTTCTATAATCATTTATGCAGCCATAAATGGGTTTCCTTCTTCACCATGAAATGAAAAATTAGATCACACTTGGGAGGTTTTAACTGTTTTCTCTTCCTAATACCTTCACCACATACACCAGGGGGTATCCTTGGAGTTGAACCTTCCTAAGTGGACAAGAGAGAGGTTAAAATAACCTGGGCAGAATTGCTGGACAAAAGCAAGGGGACACCACAGAAAATGTATGTTGTATATTATATTACCTTTACCTCATCTCTGGCCAAAAAAGGATAATGAATAGAAAGCACAATGAACAGACGTTCGTTATTAGCATCTCAACACAAACAGGCAAACCGCACTGAAATGATTCACCTACAAGCTCTGAAAAACATGGTATAAATCCCTCAAATATTCAAGGTAACAAAACTGCACATTACAGTCATATGGTGCTGTTCAATTCAGGCTAAATGACAAAATATGTATCTACAATGACTATTTGATTTCAAATACTAAAAGAATACTCATCTCTCTATTAAACCAAAATTGTAGAACAAGCTTCAAGAGTCCCACCAGGAAAAACATCATGGTGATATAACACCATACCAAGTCCTCAGGCATACACACACATGTGCACACACACACAAACTACGGTAAGGTTAAATAACCTCAAAAGTTTGAGAACTACTATACAAGAGAATATTAGTGAAGGCTAAACATTCATGAACCCGTCAAAGAAAATGAAAACAAAGAAAGATGGCTGAAATTTAAACCTAAGCTAAAGTTATTTAAAGGTAAAATGATATACTAGAATCCATTAAGGTAATAAAATCTAATTTGTTATATTAGATTTTTACATGCCATATATTGTTATATGGTATGTTATAGTGTGTATACACACACACACACACACACACTACATATATATATATATAGTGTCAGAATTCTTATATATATAGTATATATACATCACACAACAATACTCTTATCTGGACCACTTCCAGAAAGATGAACAAGTAATTGCTCTAAAATATTTCAATTTGCATACCTCTGTTCAACAACCTACCATAATTTATCTATTCACAAAACTTTCTCCAACACAGGCCTGAGTTCTTGAACAGTAAGTAGCACACTGCCTAGGGCAGAATGGGACCTCAATGCCTTCTCAATGAATGAACATGCATCCATAAAGTACCTCTGAGGTATCCTTACGAACCAATTCAATATCAATACTTTAGGAGCAGAGCATGCTGTATACCATGCTACCATATTTAGGAGGCAGTCAAGTTAATTGAAAAATAATTAACAGCAACTAATGTCGGCTGGGGGAAAAACTCTCATCACATGATACATAAAAACAAGTGTGAAAACTGTAACTTGAAATGAAAATATCTGTGAATTAATTTTCTTTCCCTTGATGGCCACAAAGTGAGTCTACCTTTAACTTTCTAACATTGCAATACAAGAGTTCTTTAAGGAATCTTTCATTGTCCATAATTTTATAAAGAAATTTAATCAACTTAAATTAGTAAGTTAGACCAATTAGTGAATGGAATGAAGTCTAAGCCCAATTATGTGCTCAAACTGTGGGTCAAATACCTTGAGCAATTCTTTCTCTTCAAGACTGCAGAAAAATATAAAACAATCCTCTTGACTGCTAGGACTGAAATAATTTCTTTTTCTCACAAGTAGGTAATCAAAAGCAATTACTTTCTGCTCCCACCCAACACAAAACATCATCTCGCCCATGCCATCACCATCAAAACATGCTATAGAGTACTTGAGTATTTTAATCTTAGACCTCAGATTGCAGTAAAATTGCAAGAAAAACATGTTTCTAAGTATGTTCTCATCCCCCATGGTGTTCCTACACTAATTAGCTCCCTGTCAAGTATTAGCAATCAAGGAAACTGGAAAATCCTCAGAACAGGTATTACAAGCTGCTTGTTTTTCAAAATACGTTATTGTTCATGATTCCAAAATTCATGGTATACATTGCAAGGAGAGTGTTTTTCTGTCAATGGCTGAATTTAAATGGAAATTACTATTTAATTATATGCAATTTTCCTCTGAACCTATGATACTGATCAGTCTCCAAATATTAAAAATTAACAAACTGATCAATCTACTTAAAAAGCTTTATCGCCTAATCCCCAAGAGGTTTTAATGCAGCAAGTAAGTGGCAGCTGTCAGCAATACCCATGAATGACAGCTGTCAAGACAAGTTGTTCTGAAAAGATTAAGACCACTAGGGACCGAAAATGGGGTAAAGCAGGAGGCACATATGTAAATACTTCAATAATAAAACTATTTCAACATCAAAAATTCAGAGCTTAGAAAGTCAAGTATGTGAACTATAAAGCTTTCTAAATGCATTCATGCCTACAAGAGAAGAAGCAACAGGAAGACTGTGCCTATACTCAAAATCAATTCGAGAAAACCCTTGTGATCTTTTCAAGAACTGAAAACTTTACAGGGTTCTTGAGGTTATCAACACATTCAAGTTCCAAAGCCGAGCAACCACATTACCATACAACTGGCATAAAATTCAAGCACCACTACATACTCTATGTTGGAAGACACAAAATGATAATAACAAATACCACTTTAACAGGGTTCACTTGTGTTCACTGTTCTAGGGACTTCATATTTCTTCACTTAGTCCTGATAACATCCCCATAAGACAAGTACTATTACAATTATCTTCATTTTACAGATGAAAAAACTGATGCAGATAAACTCACTCAGTATCATGCAGCTAGTAAGAGGTAGAGCAGGAATTAACCCCAATATGTTGTTTCATTGAAAGGGTTATGCAATGGTCAGCTTTTCCTTTTTTAAACCTAATAATCTTTTTGGATTTCAAATACTAGAGTAGCTTTGTGCAATAAAAGTACAAGCTTTGTAATCAAAACAGCCCTAAACAAACCCCTGAATAAAGTCTGAGCCTTATTTAACTTCCTATATGTAAAACGAGGGCTCTTAAGTTATTGTGGAGAGCAAAGGTAAAATAATTAAAGTGCCAAGTACACCACACAAGAAGGGTTCTTAACCTTAAGTTCACAGACACGTAGAGGATCCACAGATAGGTTTCAGAGTCCCCGAGTCTCACAGATTGTATGACAAGTGTCGTATGTGTACCCATTTTTAAAGAATCATCCCTGGCTTTCCAGATTTTCAAGGGGCACGTGATCTCCAAAAGGTTAAGACCCACTGGAGCACATAACAGATACTCAAAAAAATGGAAGCTCTCTTTCCCTTTTTGTTCTCAAAAACTCTCCCTTTTCCATTAAGAATGACACACTAAGGCTTCACAATAAATATCAATTATTTCCCACCATTTTTCTGACTTAGCAACTACTAATATATGCAAGCTTAAGCCCCAGTTATCTAAAGGTAGTCTAAAGAAGGCCCTCAAACGTTGCTTCACGAAGATGAATGCACTGGTATTTTTTTTTAATTATCACTGATACACAATCTCACGAAGGTTTCACATGAGCAACACTGTGGTTTCAACATTCACCCATATTATCAAGTCGTCCCCCCCACACACATTGCGGTCACTATCAGCATAGTAAGGCGCTATAGCCATTACTTGTCTTCTCAGTGCTGTACTGCCTTCCCCGTGACCTACCTATATTGTGAGGAATGCACGGTATTTATTTACTCGAGGAGAATCGGGAGAATCGTCCACTTAGCTGCATGAAGCACCCTGCTGACTAGGAGAACCAACTAGGAACCAGAGCCTCAGAGTTGAACCGTAGAGCCCCGACACACCAGCGCTGAGAAATGAAGACAACGTGGTACCCCAAACTACCAGGCAACCCAGACTTCCGACCCCCTTTGTCCTCCCTCTCTCTGGAGCTCTGGTGCCGGCAGGTCCTCTAGGCACTGCCCTGGGCTGGAGGGGCAGAGAGAAACGATACCCGAGCTGAGGGGGTGCAGCGCTGCGAAGTCACAGCTCTGTTGTTCTGGGAGGCTGCGGCACCACCGGGCAGAAGCCCGGCCCTCGATCTTCCTCGCAAGAGACCCCCGGGCAAAACCCGGCTAGAACTGGGAAACGGTTCTGAGCCTCTCCGTTTCCCGAATAGACTTCCGCTTCCGGGCTATCCTTTGCCGGAAGCGGTATGTAAATGACGCAAAACACTGGCGTCGTTGAGGATTCCGGAAGAAACGAGTGTACAGCGTGAACATGGTGAGAGAGGGTGGTTGGAGAAGGGACTTGGTTAGACTACATTTTGGGCGGAGATTGAGGGAGTCAGTCTTTAGCCGAATTTCCGCCACATTCTCCTTGCTTATATCCTTTCTGGTCTTAGCTCTTGAACTGCTCCAAGCGGTGCCTGCTATCCTCTAGAAGTGGGGAGAGGGCGGGGTTGGGGCAAAGAGGGTAAGAGAAGCTGGGTATTTGAGCGAAGAGGGGAAGGGAATGGACAAAAGAAGGAACTCAATATGCAGTGCATTTCAACTATTTTAACTCTAAAATTTCTGTTTTAAGGGGAAGCAAAAGAAAGCAAGGAAGTATGCGACCATGAAGCGAATGCTTAATCTCAGAGATCAGAGGCTGTGAGTATGTGGAATCCACTGGGTTCATAGACCGCCTAGAGATAATAGGAGTCAACGAGGGAATAAGTAGTACAAGTTTTTGTTGTTATTTTGTGTTTACTTTTATTTATTGTGTCTTGGATTTTATATAGCATGGGATAGAAGCCCAGTGTATAATACTGTGCTGCTGAGCGATTACACTGGGGAAAGAGATAGGAATTTAAATATTTGTTAAGTATTCACGTTCTGCCATTTTTATATACTTTATGTGCCATATCACATTTAAGCCTCCTAACAGTTCTCTGAGGTAGGTAGAATTATCTTCATATTCTTGCCATTTCATTACTACATTCCCCAGGAAAAAGCGTTTGTCTTATAATTATTGAAAGACAGTGAGGTCAGAGACCATGTGTGTCCTGTGTCTCCAGCACCTGACACTCCAATATTTTTTAAAGAAAGAATGGGAAAACACCTAGGTGTCTCTATTTTATAAATCTTATAAGAATTCAGATCGCTGTAGAAGAAGAGTGGAATGATATTCCCTATTATAAGGAGAACCTAAATAGCTTCCCTGCTTCAGTGAAGAATGGTCAAAGTTATTAAATAAGGACTGGTCTTCGTGTTTTTAAGAGCCTCAGAACACTGTACACTAGGATTTGTGCATTTTATGTACTTCAATATAAAAATTAAAAAATTTTTTTTAAATATAAATTGTCACTGCCCCAAAAAAGCCACAGAACAAAGGAATCAGAGTTAGTGTATTCTCAGCCCTTAGTATGTATTTATTATGTAATTTTTAGGAAACTGGCCCCATTAATAATTTATTTCCACTTAAGGGTTAAATTCTGTATATGTATTGTTACATATTAGCCTTATGTAAGAGGCCTGTGGGGGAACCCTTTAACCCCACTGTTGAAGCACCTGAGTCTTCAGAATGTAAATAGCGTATTTATACACTGCTTTGAGTTGGTTTGATCCTTGATGAGAACTTCTAAGAAAGATATGATAGTATAGTCCACATTTATTTATCAATCAATCATTTTAATGGATTATTGGCTAGAGATTTTTAATTTGGCATATTTTACTGATTATTATTTACATTCTGCTTTCCACACAGTTGTTTGTATAACTGCTCAAAAAGTGTATGCTGATATTAATATAAAGCAGTCAGAAAGTAGGATTTCCTCTATAGACCAAAAAAAAACTTTTAATTTTTAATGAAATTATAACTACTCTGGTTTTGTCCTCTCCCTTGTATTTATTTTGCTTTTCTTTTCCTAGTAAAGAGAAGGATCGGTTAAAACCTAAAAAGAAAGAAAAGAAAGATCCCAGTGCACTCAAGGAAAGAGAAGTGTGAGTAATCAAAAATTTCAAGTTTTCCTTTAAAACTAGAAGAGACATTCTGAAACCATAGACCTCTTAGAAATCCAGGCTTTCCCTGCTCTGATTTGCTATCAATTTTAAGTATGACACAGCTATGCTAATTAAAGTGATACTGACGAACATATACCAGTTCCAATGTTTGAAGGTTTTTGGATTTCATGGAGCAGTAAAATTTCCCCTAAAATGTCAGTTATTAAATCTCAGATTATTAATTTTTTTCTTTGCCAAGAATCTTTCAAAAGAAATAATTGCCATTGTTTAACACACCAGCATTTCATAAGTGAGAGAATGTATCACCAAAAATAGTAACATGTTCTTAGAATAAAGATCCTTTTAAATAAATACATTTAACTTCATGAAACCTTATCACATTTTCTTTAAGAATGTACTAGGATTTATTTCCAATTAACAAGGAAAAGGGAACTTAATCTATAGCAAACTGTTCCAAACTGTTTTTTATGTTGATATTATCACTGTAGACATTGCTTTGTGTTTTGTGTCTTTTTCCTTCAGCCCCCAACACCCCTCCTGCCTATTCTTCCAGTATAACACACAGCTGGGCCCACCTTACCACATCCTGGTTGATACCAATTTTATCAACTTTTCCATTAAAGCCAAACTGGACTTAGTGCAGTCAATGATGGACTGTCTGTATGCCAAGTGTGAGTACCATATTTTTAATAATAGTCATAATTACCCAAATACATGAAATGAGAGAAATAGAGTTATAGTTAACTGAATTGCTGGCCATTTAATTTGCTCACCATAGCAGTGAACATTTGCAGTGAATTAAAAATATAATGCAAATTGAGAATAATTCTTCCACAATTCAGAAAACACTTAGCATGCATTGACTATCTTTATGGACATGAATTTTGAACATAGAAGGGGAATTTTCTGTTTCAGAATTCTGGATTTTAAATTCTGTATAAATGAAAATTTATATTTTTCAGTATATATATTCTTTTAAGTTAAAGCAGAAACATTCATTCCACTCCAGTGTGGAAAAGCTAAATAAGACATTTGGCATTTATGATCATAGAACCAGAAGTGATTATGGTTGGTGATTCCTAAGTTTATTCAGTTTCATATTACTTGTAATGCAAAGAACCTGAGGTAGTTTACTTCCACTAGGTTTGCAGTTTACCATTAATAGATTTCCCTTGTGTATACGGTGTCCCCTCCAGATGATCTTCCCTCACTACCATGAGTAGGAAAAAAAAATTCAGGCCATATACAAGGAAATAACTTCCTAATTGTTAGATCTGTTGCATTTTGTGGTGGGTTTATTCACATCATCCAATCATCTAGATGATTATTCCAATCACTTAGTTAAAGGTATAAATGAAAATTAGACCTTTAGCATAAAGAATAAATTGGAATCAAAATAAAAAATGCGTACCTCTTTCTTGAATCTTTAAACAATGCTATAATGAGCAACTTTTAGAGTGATGATGTTGATTTATTAAATCTAGCAAATAGGATGATGGGGTAAGGGATTTGTGATGGGTAAGAGAACTAAACTCTTTAAATGCCTAAAATTAACAAATACAAAAAGTGACTCTAAGTTTAGTGTTATCAAGATATAAAGGTAACCACCAAGTGAGAAAAACGGCTAATGGAATAAAGGAGTGGTAAGGAACAGGATTGGTGGGGTGGGAAAGGCTCAAGGGACAGTTATTTTTTTACAGGCCTTTCTGTGTTTCTTTCTAAAGCTATGAACATGTAATACTTTAATTTTTTTTTAAATCTTACAGAAATCATAAAGAGTAGTCTGAAGGTGGGGTACTACCGTGCCTGTAAGAATGGACTAGGGTGGCCCTATGTAAGGGAAGACAATAAACTTGGTATTCTTTTGTATTATTCCTATGGTGTTTTCTTGTAGTTGTCTTAGCTGCTCCTGCAGAAATGCTGTGACCTATTTATAAAAGAAATAGATGAAGAGTGCAAGCATGGCCCCTTGGAGATGAATTGTTTCCTTGACTCTAGCTCCATCAATATTATCTAAATGGTGATAACTTAGGATAGCTTCAGTCCTATCCTAAGTTAGGCTTTCTCCAGATGTGGGTACCTAGAGTATAGCTATAAAACATACCTCTGAAAGCTCTCACTGCGCCTTTTCTAAAAACAAGCTTGTTAAGGAAAATACCACTTTCTGCAGTCTTCTTTGTAACATACTGCCTCAAAACAAAGGTTGAAGAAATATTTGAATACAGTATAAATTCAGTTACCTAGGGAATTCCTTAACTATGTTAAAATCCGCCTATTTAATTTTTCTTCCCTTGCTGTTATACCTAAAGGAAGGCCTTTATCTTCCTCTTGCCTTGAAAATGCCCCTTTGACCTTTTCATAGCTCCTGTTCCATTTCCACATGATATTCCAGCAAGGAAGGAGAATTACCTTCCCACCAGCTTTCTTTTCTGCCCATGAGTATGCTTCCTTGTTACTTTCCTTCTCTAGAGTGATATTTCTGGACTCATTTTCTTGCTCCAAATGCAAGCTCTTGCTTGCTTCACTGTCATAAGGCTGTGAAAGTGATCCTCTGAAGGGGCATATTGCCTCCTTATTCCATGACTATCTGACTGTACTGACTTAATACTCCATTTTACAAGTGCTTTTTCTTCTGGGCATTGTATTTTAGTTTAAAAGTTTTGTCTGTTTTCTGAAGTATTAATGTACTTGAAAATTAAATGTAGCATAAAAAATGAAAATTCCCTATGATGCCTTTCATCAAAGAGGGCAGATTTTAAAATAATACGTAGTCTCTGTGGAATGGAAGTTATTTTCATTTTATTAATGACAGTGGATCATCATACATTATATATATTGTGCTTTTTTAGAACAGCTTTGAGATAAAATTCAGTATGTACTGTAAAATTCATTCATGTAAAATGTATGATTCAATGGTTTTTAGTGTATCGTAGTGAACTTTAGGACATTTTCATTACCCAAAAAGAAATTCTGGGCCCTTCAGCCAACATCACTCAACCCTTCCCATTTTCACCACTCCTAGGTAACCACCAATTGCTTTCTGTCTCTATGGATTTGCCTATTCTGGGCATTTCATTAAAACAGCATCATGATACTTAACATAATGTTTTCAAGGGTCATTCATGTTAAAGCGTGTTAACAGTACATCATTTCTTTTTATTACCAAATAATATTACATAATATGGATAGATCACATTATTAATCTATATCTCCTTGCTTTTTACATTGAACAGATACAGCTTAAATGTTTTTCTGTTAGTATACATAGATGTACTTCATTTTTTAAAGTTATACATAGTATTTCTAATGTATAATTTTTAAAAAACATTACCCAATTAAACATGGATTATTTCCAGTTTCTACCCTACTATAAACAAGGCTGTAGTGAATATCTTTTTGAATATGTCTGTGTATTAGGGGGGAGTTTTTCTTTAGAATGCATTTTATAGAAAATGTATTGCAATAACAAGGGTTATGTTTTTTGTTTTGTTTTTTTTTACCAGATACTGCAAAATTGCCCTAAAACAGTTACATGAATTTATATATTTACTAACTTAGTGTGAAAATACCTGTTTCCTGAGTAATGAATATTTTCATTTGTTTAATCTGTGCCACTCTAATAAGTAGAAATGAAGTCTTATTTCAGTTTATGTCTTTTCAATTAGGAGTGAGATTGAGCATCTTTATGATCGTTGACTATTTGCATGTCTTCTGTGAGCTGATTTGCAGCATGGTAGTTAAGAACCTAGTCTGTAGCCTGATGGTCTCTGTCCAAATCTTGGCTTCACCATTTGCTATCTAATTACTTTTTTGTGCCTCAGGTTCCTCATCTATAAAATGGGGATGATAACAGCAATAACAATACTACCTGATAGAAATTGTTGTGTAAATTAAATGAGATAATCTTTGTAAAATTCTTATCACACTGTCTGACAAACAGCATATAATTCTAAATTATTATAAGCCCTTTATATATTAAGGACATTAGCCCTTTGACAAATGTGTAGAAATGTTTTTCCCAGGTTATTTTCATTTTAGTTTTTTCTTTTTTTTTTCTTTTTTCTTTTATTATAATTAATTTTGGTATCATTATTCTACAATTACATGTGCAATATTATGGTTATTAAACTATCCCCTTCATCAGGTCCCCCCCACCAACCCCATTACAGTCACTGTCCATCAGCATAGTGAGATGCTATAGAATCACTACTTGTCTTCTCCGAGTTGTACAGCCCTCCCCATGCCCCCCCAACATTACATCTGCTAATCGTAATGCCCCTTTTTCCCTCTTATCCCTCCCTTCCCACCCATCTTCCCCAGTCCCTTTCCCTTTGGTAACTATTAGTCCGTTCTTGGGTTCTGTGAGTCTGCTGCTGTTTTGTTCCTTCAGTTTTTTTCTTTGTTCTTATACTCCACATATGAGTGAAATCATTTGATAACTTGTCTTTTTCGGCTTGGCTTATTTCACTGAGCATAATACCCTCTAGCTCCATCCATGTTGTTGCAAATGGTAGGATTTGTTTTCTTCTTATGGTTGAATAATATTCCATTGTGTATATGTACCACATCTTCTTTATCCATTCATCTACTGATAGACACTTAGGTTGCTTCCATTTCTTAGCTATTGTAAATAGTGCTGCGATAAACATAGGGGTGCATCTGTCTTTTTCAAATTGGGCTGCTGCATTCTTAGGGTAAATTCCTGGGAGTAGAATTCCTGGGTCAAATGGTATTTCTATTTTGAGTTTTTTGAGGAACCTCCATACTGCTTTCCACAATGGTTGAACTAATTTGCATTCCCACCAGCAGTGTAGGAGGGTTCCCTTTTCTCCACATCCTCGCCAACATTTGTTGTTGTTTGTGTTTTGGATGTTGGCCATCCTCACTGGTGTGAGGTGATATCTCATTGTGGTTTTAATCTGCATTTCTCTGATGATTAGCGATGTGGAGCATCTTTTCATGTGCCTGTTGGCCATCTGAGTTTCTTCTTTGGAGAAGTGTCTATTCATGTCCTCTGTGAGTTCTTTATATATTTTGAATGTCAACCCCTTATCAGATACATCATTTATGAATATATTCTCCCATACTCTAGGGTGTCTTTTTGTTCTGCTGATGGTGTCCTTTGCTGTACAAAAGCTTTTCAGCTTGATATAGTCCCACTTGTTCATTTTTGCTTTTGTTTCCCTTGCCTGAGGAGATATGTTCATGAAGAAGTCGCTTATGTTTATGTCTAAGAGATTTTTGCCTATGTTTTTTTCTAAGAGTGTTATGGTTTCATGACTTACATTCAGGTCTTTGATCCACCTTGAGTTTACCTTTGTGTATGGGGTTAGACAGTAGTCCAGTTTCATTCTCTTACATGTAGCTGTCCTCATTTTACTTTAATATGACTTTTTGTTTGATAGTCGTCAAGTTTTATATTTTTATGTGATCAAATAATACATTTTCTGCTTCATTTAATGGTTTCTTTTCGTTCACATATAAATTTTTTTCTACCTAGATTTTATTTTATTTTATTTTTTTCTGTGTTTTCCTATCTAGTCTTTTGTGATATTTTCACATGTACTTAGGTATCCATTTTTCTAACTCCAGAAATGGATCGCTGGTACTTTTTTTTATTATTAAGGTATCACTGATATACAATCTTATGAAGATTTCACATGAGCAACATTGTGGTCACTACATTCACCCTTATTATCAAGTCCCCCCCCTCATACCCCATTACAGTTACTGTCCATCAGTGTAGTAAGAGCCTGTAGAGTCACTACTTGTCTTCTCTGTGCTATACTGCCTTCCCCGTGCCACCCCTACATTATGTGTGCTAATTATAATACCTCTTAATCCCCTCAACCTCCTTTCCCACCCATCCGCCCCACGCCATTTCCCTTTGGTGACCTCTAGTCCCTTCTTGGGGTCTGTGAGTACACTGCTGTTTTGTTCCTTCTGTTTTTGCTTTGTTGTTACACTACACAAGAATGAAATCATTTGGTATTTGTCTTTCTCCGCCTGGCTTATTTCACTGAGCATAATACCCTCTAGCTCCATCCATGTTGTTGCAAATGATAGATTTGTTTTCTTCCTATGGCTGAATAATACTCCATTGTGTATATGTAACACATCTCCTTTATCCATTCATCAACTGATGGATGCTTACGTGGCTTCCATGTCTTGGCTATTGTAAATACTACTGCGATAAACATAGGGGTGTATATGTCTTTTTGAATCTGTGATCTTCTTTTCTTTGGGTAAATTCCTAGCAGTGGAATTCCTGGGTCAAATAGTATTTCTATTTTTAGTTTTTTGAGGAACCTCCATATTGCTTTCCACAATGGTTGAACTGATTTACATTCCCACCAGCAGTGTAGGAGGGTTCCCCTTTCTTCTCATCCTTGCCAGCATTTGTTGTTCCTTGTCTTTTGGGTGTTGGCCATCCTAACTGGTGTGGTGTGCATCCCATTGTGGTTTTAATTTCCATTTCCCTAATAATTAGCAGTGTGGAGTATCTTTTCATGTGTCTGGTGGCCATCTGAATTTCTTCTTTGGAGAAGTGTCTGCTAAGATCCTCTGCCCATTTTTTAAATCAGGTTATTTGCTTTTTGGGTGTTGAGGTGTGTGAGTTCTTTATATATTTTGGATGTTAAGCCCTTATTGGATATGTCATTTACAAATATATTCTCACATACTGTAGGAAGTCTTTTTGTTCTCCTGATGGTGTCCTTTGCTGTACAGAAGCTTTTTAGCATGATGTAGTCCCATTTGTTCATTTTTGCTTTTGTTTCCCTGGCCCAAGGAGATGTGTTAAGAAAAAGTTGCTCATCTTTATATTCAAGAGATTTTTGTGTATGTTTTCTTCTAAGAGTTTTATGGTTTCATGACGTACATTCAGGTTTTTGATCCAATTTGAGTTTACTTTTGTGTATGGAGTTAAGTGATAATCCAGTTTTTTGCCAGCACCAGTTGTTGAAGAGGCTGTCGTTTCCCTGCTGTATATCCATGGCTCCTTTATCATATATTAATTGGCCATATATGTGTGGGTTTTTGTCTGGACTCTATTCTATTCCATCTATCTATGGGTCTGTACTTGTGCCAGTACCAAATTCTCTTGATTACTGTGGCTTTGTAGTAGAGCTTGAAGTTGGGGAGTATAATTCCCTACCTTGCTTTATTCTTCCTTCTCAGGATTGCTTTGGCTCTTCAGGGTCTTTTGTGGTTCCATATGAATTTTAGAACTATTTGGTCTAGTTTGTTGAAGAATTCTGTTAGTGTTTTGATAGGGAATCTGTAGATTCCTTTAGGCAGGATGGCGATTTTGACAATATTAATCCTTCCTACCCAAGAGCATGGGATGTATTTCCATTTATTAGTGTCCTCTTCAATTTCTCTCAAGAGTGTCTTGTTTTCAGGGTATAGGTCTATCACCTCCTTGGTTAGGTTTATTCCTAGGTATTTTTTTTTTTTGATGCAATTGTAAATGGAATTGTTTTCCTGATTTCTCTTTATGGTAGTTCATCGTTAGTGTATAGGAATGCAACAGACTTCTGTGTATTAATTTTGTATCCTGCCACTTTGCTGAATTAACATATTAGATCTAATAGTTTTGCAGTGGATTTTTTTTTTGGTATCATTAATATACAATTACATGAGCAAGATTGTGGTTACTACATTCCCCCCATTATCAAGTCGCCACCACATACCCATTACAGTCATTGTACATCAGCTTACTAAGATGCTATTGGAGTGGATTCTTTAGGGTTTTTTTGTGTACAATATCATGTCATCTGCAAACAGGGACAGTTTGACTTCTTCCTTACCAATCTGGATGCCTTTTATTTTTTTGCGTTGTCTGATTGCCGTGGCTAGGACCTACAGTACTATGTTGAATAAAAGCGGGGAGAGTGGGCATCCTTGTCTTTTTCCCAATTTTAGAGGAAAAGCTTTCAGCTTTTCACTGTTAAGTATGATGTTGGCTGTGGGTTTGTCATATATGGCCTCTTTATGTTGAGGTACTTGCCCTCTATACCCATTTTGTTGAGAGTTTTTATCATGAATGGATGTTGAATTTTGTCGAATGCTTTTTCAGCATCTGTGGAGATGATCGTGTGGTTTTTGTCCTTTTTGTTGATGTGGATGATGTTGATGGATTTTTGAATGTTGTACCATCCTTGCATCCCTGGGCTGAATCCCACTTGATCATTATGTATGATCCTCTTGACGTATTTTTTAATTCAGTTTGCTGATATTTTGCTGAGTATTTTTGCATCTATGTTCATCAGAGATACTGGTCTATAGTTTTCCTTTTTTGTGGTGTCTTTGCCTGGTTTTGGTATTAGAGTGATGCTGGCTTCATAGAATGAGTTTGGAAAACTTTAAGGAGAATGGGTATTATGTCTTCTCTAAATGTCTGATAAAATTCAGCAGTGAATCCATCTGGCCCAAGGGTTTTGTTATTGGGTAATTTTTTGATTACCAGTTCAATTTCATTGCTCATAATTGGTCTATTCAGATTTTCTGTTTCTTTCTGGGTCAGTCTTGGAAGGTTGTATTTTTCTAGAAAGTTGGCCGTTTCTTCTAGGTTATCCAGTTTGTTAACATATAATTTTTTATAGTACTCTAATAATTCTTTGTATTTCTATGGTGTCTGTAGTGATTTTTCCTTTCTCATTTCTGATTCTCTTTATGTGTATAGATTCTCTTTTTCTCTTAATGAGTCTGGCTAGGGGTTTATCTATTTTGTTTATTTTTTCAAAGAACCAGCTCTTGGTTTCATTGATTTTTTTCTATTGTTTTAGTCTTCTCAATTTTATTTATTTCTTCTCTAATCTTTATTATGTCCCTCCTTCTGGTGACTTTGGGCCTCATTTGTTCTTCTTTTTCCCATTTCAGTAATTGTGTCTTTAGACTATTCATTTGGGAATGTTCTTCTTTCTTTAGATAGGCCTGGATTGCAATATACTTTGCTCTTAGAACTGCCTTTGCTGCGTCCCACAGAAGCTGTGGCTTTGTGTTGTTGTTGTCATTTGTCTCCATATACTCTTTGATTTCTGTTTTGATTTGGTCACTGACCCATTGATTAATTAGGAGAATGTTGTTAAGTCTCCATGTATTTGTGAGCCTTTTTGTTTTCTTTCTAAAGTTTAATTCTGGTTTAATACCTTTATGATCTGAGACGTTGGTTGGTAGAATTTCAATATTTTCGACTTTACTGAGGTTCTTTCTGTGGCCTAGTATGTGGTCTATTCTGGAAATTGTTCCATGTGCACTTGAGACGAATGTGTATCCTGTTGCTTTTGGGTGTAGAGTTCTGTAGATGTCTGTTAGGTCCATCTGTTCTAGTGTGTTGTTCAGTGCCTCTGTGTCTTTACTTATTTTCTGTCTGGTTGATCTGTCCTTTGGAGTGAGTGGTGTGTTGAAGTCACCTAAAATGAATGCATTTCCTCCTTTAATTCTGTTAGTATTTGTTTCACATATGCTGGTGCTCCTGTGTTGGGTGTATATATATTTAAAATGGTTATATCCTCTTGTTGGACTGACCCCTTTATCATTATGTAATGTCCTTCTTTATATGTTGCTACTCTCTTTGTTTTGAAGTCTATTTTGTCTGATACAAGTACTGCAACACCTGCTTTTTTCTCCTTGTTTGCATGAAATATCTTTTTCCATCCCTTCACTTTTAGTCTGGGGATATCTTTGCGTTTGAGGTGAGTTTCTTGTAAGCAGCATATAGATGGGTCTTGCTTTTTTATTCATTCTGTTACTCTGTGTCTTTTGATCGGTGCATTCAGTCCATTTACATTTAGGGTTATTATCGATAGATACGTACTTATTGCCATTGCTGGCTTTAGATTCGTGGTTACCAAACATTCAGGGGTTGCTTCTTAACTATCTAACAACCTAACTTAACTTTCTTGTTAAGTTATTGTAAACACAGTCTGATGTTTCCTTATTTCTCTCCCTTCTTATTCTTCCTCCTCCATTCTTTATATACTAGGTGTTTTATTCTTTGCCTTTAGTTAGTATTGGATGGTCTGCTTTCTCTGCTATGATTTTATTTTCTCTGGTGACAGCTTTTTAGCCTTAGCAGTGCTTCCCTCTAGAGCAGTTCCTTTAAGATGTCCTGTAGAGGTGGTGTATGGGAGGCAAATTCTCTCAGCTTTTGCTTGTCTGGAAATTGTTTAATCCCTCCATCATATTTAAATGATAATCGTGCTGGATACAGTATTCTTGGTTCGAGGACCTTCCGTTTCATTGTGTTAAATATATCATGCCATTCTCTTCTAGCCTGTAAGGTTTCTGTTGAGAAGTCTGATGTTAGTCTGATGGGTTTTCCTTTGAAGATGATCTTTTTTCTTTCTCTAGCTGCCTTTAATACTCTGTCCTTATCTTTGATCTTTGCCATTTAATTATTATGTGTCTTGGTGTCTTCCTGGGGTCCCTTGTGTTAGAGGAGATCTGTGGGCTTCCGTGGACTGCGAGACTATTTCCTTCCCCAGTGAGGGAAAGTTTTCAGCAATTATTTCTTCAAAGACACTTTCTATCCCTTTTTCTCTCTCTTCTTCCTCTGGTACTCCTATAATGCGAATATTGTTCCGTTTGGATTGGTCACACAGTTCTCTTAATATTCTTTCATTCCTAGCGATCCTTTTATCTCTCTCTGCCTCAGCTGCTCTGTGTTCCTGTTCTCTGATTTCTATTGCATTAACAGTCTCTTACATCTCGTCCAGTCTGCTGCTTAGCCCATCGATGGCTTGTCTCATTTCTGCATTGTCTTTCCTGTCTTCCCTCACTTCCTCCCTTAGCTCTTGCATATTTCTCTGTAGATCCATCAGCATGGTTATGACTTTTATTCTGATTTCTTTTTCAGGAAGATTCTGCATTTCTATCCCTTCAGGTTCCTTCTCAGGGGTTGTCTGAGTCTTGGTGATTTTTGTGTGTATCATATTCCTCTGTCTTGTCATGTTGACAGGAGTGGTCGCTGGTAGGTGCCAAGTATGTCAGCTGGGCTCTTTAAGACTTAAAAAAAAACAAGAAAAAAACAAACAAGCAAAAAAAGAAGGAAGAGAAAGAGAAGAGAGAAAGAAGATAGAAAAGGAAGAAAAAGGAAAGGGAAAAAAAAAAGCCCACCTGGAGTGGATTCTCTAAGTGTGCTGTAGGTGTCGCTGTTGCTGCAGCATGAAACTTTTTGTAGCTCTGACCGGGGCGGGAATGAATGGGAGGCTATTGTTCTCTGTATAAAGTTCCAGCGTGGTTGCTCCCTTCTCTCAGTCACCAGCAAAGGGATCCGAAGTTCCCCAGGACTTCCAGCCTGTAGGGCTGAGCCTGCTGGGGCGATGGTGTTCCCTCGCTGGGCCCCCCGCCTCTCTGAGACTGCTACAAACCGTGCGCACTTTTCTCTTGTCCTGGGGCGCTGGCTGCACGGTCCCGGCGCGTTCCCGGCTCAAAACCTGCCCCTTCTGCCTCTCCAATGTTTGATGCACTGCGCGGTGTGTGTCAGCGCTCCCGGCACAGACCACCGGGGCTGGTTATTTCGCGGTCCTGCTCTTTCACTCCCTCCCGGTTCTGAATCCTCTCCTCCCGCTGGTGCACTGGGCTGGGTGAGTGCTCAGGTGCCGCTGGGTCACGGCTTCGTATCTTACTGCATCGCGGGGTGCCGAGTCCTCTCAGGTGTGGCTGCACACTGTGCACTTTCCTGTGTGCTCTGGTCTCTCTTTTAGGAATAGTTGTATTTGCTGTATTTTCGTAGATATATATAGTTTTGGGAGGAGATTTCTGCCGCCCTGCTCACGCCACCATCTTCCCGGAACTCCTCTAGATTTTATTTTAATATAAAATATATAAAGAATGGCAGAGATCTCACTTAAATTTTTTCCCCGATATGTTTATGACAGATAACTTTACAGAATGTGTGGTATCAGGTTGGACCTTTCTAGGTTTGTTTATCAATAGGGATTTTATTTTCCTCTACTTCTTACTATTCATTTCAGTGTGCTTATTCTGTTTTCATTCCAGAAGTTTTATGGGTCTTTTAAAGACTCAACACAGGATAGAATTCAGAGAATAAAATCAGTTTCTTCACAGATTTTGTTACTAATGTGTATTTTGTTCTCCTGGCAGGTATCCCTTGTATAACTGACTGTGTAATGGCTGAAATTGAGAAATTGGGGCAGAAGTACCGAGTGGCTCTAAGGTACGAAGGAGCTGGTCTGGTCTAGATTGGTGTACTAAAGATCCTTTTGACCTTCCTTCATCTGTTGCTGTCCAAAGATTTCTTGGATGATTAGCTTAAATGAATCATATAAAACTAGTTAACTATATGATTAAGAAAGCAAAGTTTTGAGGGTTAGAGATTTTTAAGCTGGATCTTTTTTAACTAAGTTACTTAATCATTAGTCCTGTGGGCCTCCTTTCAACTTCCCCTAGATTTTCTATTAGAAAGTATCTTTCTATTAGTTTGTTATCTACATATCTCCTCCAGAATCTCACACTTAAAAGAGTCACATTCTAAGTTTCGAGTTTACTCTAGAAAGTACCCTTGAGTTTAGAGACATGGTTCCACGACTGTGGTCCGTGGACCCCTAGGAATCTCAGAGACTTTTGCAGGGAGTTTGCAAAATTATTTTCATAATAATACCAAGACATTGCTTTTGTCACTGTGTTGACATTTGTACCAATGGCAGAAATGCTGGTGCCTTTGTACAAAGCAAGGCAGTGGGCCCAAATAATGGTAGGAGTTGTTCTTTTCTTCATTGCCATCAACTGGCAGTTAAAAAAAAAGCCAGTCACTTAAGAATATTCTTGATGAAGGGTAGAATTTATTAACTTTGTTAAATCTCAACCCTGGAGTACACATCAGCTTTCCTTGTGATGAAATGTGAGGTACAAATAAAGCGCTTTGCTGCATAGCAAAGATTGAATGTTACCTCAAAAGCATTTGTGTGCTTGTTTGAGCTGTGAGCTGAACCAGCTGCTTTTTCATGGAATATCGTTTTTACCTGAAGAACAACTGAGAAGCACTGATTTTTCAGACTTTGGTATTTGGCAGGTATTTTTTCAAAAATAATTAGTATGGTGAACCTGTCACATCAAGGAAAATGACTTGCTGTGTTTATTACCAATGATAAAATTTGAGCTTTTAAGTGAATAGTTTTAGGAAATTAAGAGCTTACCACATTCCCAATACTAAAGACCTTTCTGTTAAGAAACCAGTGATGATATTAATGAGTATTTTTTTATATTATATAATGAAATGTGTCAATATTTGGAAGATCTATGTAATTCAGTGAATCAGCATTTTTCAAATGATCAATGCATGATACTGCAAAATTATGGATGGGAAAAAGACCCATTCAGAGTGCAAGATATACCTGTCTGTATGTGATAAAGAGACTTATAGAGGTATAATTTACATCATATAAAACTCACCAAGTTTAATTGTATAATTTGATGGGTTTGGAAAGATACACAGCCATGGCATGAAATAAGACATTGTCATTACTCCAGAAATGTGATTCCGTTTATATGAATATCTAGAAAAGGCAAAACTATTGTAATAGAATACATATCAATGATTTCCTGGAGCTGAGGATGGGAAGAAGGGATTAACTACATTACATGATTGCATGTAGCAAAGTTTGAGTATTGTGTTAAAGGAACTTTTTTCCACTTTTAATATGTGTGTGTATATATCTTACTATGTGCTAGGAAAAATATATGTTTCATACTGTGGGTTCTGGTAAAAAATAAAGGACTTGGCATAGAGAGGCTCACATACACATATTGGAGACAGGTATTGGAATTTTCCTATGTGTATAGTAGCAAAAATTGCAGACAGCCAAAAGATCCACTAAGAAGATAATGAATAAACTGTGGGGTGTTCATGAATGAAATACTGTATGGGCATGAAAATGAGGGAGGTAGAGCTTTGTTTCAATATTGATAAATCTCAAAAACAGTGTAACACACAAAAAAAGCAAGAGCATATTTATCTAAAGTTTAATGGCATACAAACTAATACTACATTGTTTACAGATAATATGTAATTTTACATATGTAGTAAAAATGTGTACAGGACTAACAAATACCAAATTTATAAAAATAGTTACTTTGGGGGAGGTAAAATGGACTGAAGGAGAGCTACATTTTTATTTGTAATGTGTCATTTCTTTAACTAGATGGGAGGTACAAAGTATTCATCATTCCTTTTACTTTTTTTCATACTTGAAATACTTCAAACAAAGGGGGAAGAGGCAGTTGTTTAAAAATAATAATAAAAATAAAGAATGGAAGGGAAGAAAGTAGAGGCACTCAGTGGAAGCACCAGGTTTAGCTGTGAAGAGAAGCAGAGAAATGGGCTGATAACTGAAGGAGGAAGTATAAGTAAAAAGAAGGAAATTTTTTTTAAGGTGGGGAAGATCCTATAACATGTTGGTATGTTTCTAGGAAAGAGCCAGTAGGAAGGAGGAGATTGATGATGTCAGAAGTGAAAGAGATAAATAACCAAAAGAGCACAGGCTTAGACTGTTGCCTACCTAGCTTCTCAGCAGCCAGTCCATCTGCTTCTGGTGTATCCTCCTCACCACAGTCTGCTTTCTTTCTAAGACAAAAAAGCCTTGCTCATGTTGCTCTGTCACTGAGCAATCTTTAATGGCTCCCTATCACCTGTGTCATGGAGCTCAAACTTAATAGCCTGACATTGGAGACTTTCAAGTCCTCTTCCACCATCCTTTCCAGCCCTGTTCTCTATCCTCTGCACAAACACTCTTCTCCTGGCTAGAAATGTGTCCTCACTCTTCCCTTTTACAGGAAATACCACCAAACCATTTTACAGAATTTAAAGAGCCTGAACATGTAGAGAACCTTGTTTGGAATGTGCCTGCCTTCACTTTGTTGGAGCATTCTTTTATCTCCATTTTATTTCATCAATCATTTAGAAATAATTTGTCACCAGCTGTCAGTCAGTACACTTTAATTCCCTTCTCTATCAGTTGTCTTTCTGATTAGAAGATAAACTTCAGGAGGAGGAGTGCCTTAAAATCTCCACATAGATCATGTTACTCTTACTTCACTGATTGAGACTCAGAAAGTTATCCAATTGCCTAAATGTTTTCATTAATATACTTTTGCAACCCTGCAGGATCGCCAAAGATCCAAGATTTGAACGTTTACCTTGCACGCACAAAGGAACCTATGCAGATGACTGCTTAGTACAGAGAGTGACTCAGGTATCATCAGTTTCTGAATGTTTACTTTATGCTTAAAAAAAGAAGTTGAACTATTTATCATCTGAATGTTCATGGTCAGTAAAGTATCTGAATATAAATGATAAAAAATTTATATATTTTTGTATGGAAATGTATGTAATATTTTTGTATGGAAATTTTTCATAGGAAGCATAGGTATCCTCATTTACATGAGCAAGTGGATTGGAAATGTATACTCTAACCATAATGGAAAGATCACAGGCATAGGAAGAAGACATGGGTTTAAAAATCTCAGCACCTGCCTTTATTGGGGATGTGCTTGGCACACTTACTGATTTTTTATTCCACAAATCTTCTCTATAAAATGGTTAAAGTGAGTGAGTATAAATGTACTAATAGATCAGATTCCACCTTTCCTGTGAACCTAAATATGGTTCCATTTGCATTTACTCCCCATGCAGGAATTTTGTTCCTCTCCACCATGCCTACTTATAGCCCAGAAATATTTCTCACTTACAGCCAAGTCTTTCAGGGTGCTGTCTCACAGGTATCCTGGAATAAGTAGGTTTTCGATTCTTCCATTCTGGCTTCCTTATCATGCACCACACGAACTTCTGCTACTGATTGCTCTGACAAGAGCCTCTTTACCAAGGATACTCATCTTCTGGTGATCACACTGCTATCCCTTTAGGCACTCCATCACATGGGTGGGGCTGGCGTTTTCCTTAATGTCCTGCAGGACAGCTGACACCAGGCTGCAACTCTCTCAAACTCAAAAGGAGATTTTGGTATGATGGAAGTAAAATATGGCACAAAAGGTTCCCAACCGGTAGCCAAATGTTACTGCTTTCAGAGCTGCTAGGCTCAACCTGTCCTGCAAATCTTTACAGGATTTGTGGCGGGAGGTAGCCTGTCTTCATCAATAGGAGGCCTCAGAGTAGGCGCAGTCTCTTGAGACCCCAGGAAAAGCAAAAGCTGCATCCTCCAGTCTAAGGCAATTCAGAGAGTCCCTCAGGGCGTTTTCCCAGAACCAAGGAATTGTCTGCCTCAAATGTGAAAGTCCTTTCCACTTAGGAGACAGAAAAACAATTTGCAGCTTTTAGTTTTTCTCTCTTCTCCTCCTCAAGATTCTTCAAGCTATATTCAGTCCAGGTAGTTTGTTACATGTTTTATAAATATTAGCTCCTAGATCACAGTAGGTACCCAACAAATTGTTACAGCCCTTTGTTACTTACTGTGAAAATTAATGATTCTTCACACTAGCCAGTGGTTGTCCCATTATCTGGTATCACTAAGTAGACTCAGTGAGCTCTATGTGAATGCTCAATTAATGTCTCTTAACAGCACAAGTGTTACATTGTGGCCACAGTTGACCGAGACCTTAAGCGAAGAATCCGGAAGATCCCTGGAGTTCCCATCATGTACATATCTAACCATAGGTGAGAACTTTCTCGGGGAATAATCATAAGTATAGTTGACCTTTGAACAATGTGGGTTTGAACTGGATGGGTCCACACATATGCCTTTTTTTTCAAATAAATATACTGAAAGGTTTTTTTTTTTGGAGATTTGTGACAATTTGAAAACATTTTCTTTTCTCTAGCCTATTTATTGTAAGAATACAGTATATAATACATATATAAAATATATGTTAATGAACTGTGTATTTTATTGGTAAGGCTTCTAGTACTCAACAGTAGGCTATTAGTTGTGTTTTTTGGAAGTTAAAAGTTATATACAGATTTTTGACTACTTGGGGAAGTTAGGTCCCCTTCCCCCACGTTGTTCAAGGCCCAACTGTATATAATTTATAACAATTAAAAATGAAGTTAGGTTCTAGAAGATTTGAAAAAGATGTTGTATCAAATGTTTACATAGATTTGAAGAAATGATACAAAGTAACAAAAACAGGCAAAAGATAAAGCTAGGATTTAGGAATGAAGCAGACATTTATATTGTTACAATTATATAAGAAATAGATGTGTTGCTTCAAATTCAAAGCAGTAATTTAAATAAGGTTAATCTTTTTGACCAGAAATATCCTTTTTTTGAAAACCTTATTGCATATGATTAACACTCATCCAGGCAACTACGTGCTTATAAAAATACAAAGCTGCTCTTTCTCTTTCTTGGATGTTCTCATGTCAGTGCTGACTGTTACTGTCCAGCTTTTCAGCCTGCAGAGAACACAATAATAGTGAAAAGAAGATGGGCTACTGAATTAGGCTTACCTGCACTCAGTGCCTGGCACGCCCTCTTGTTACCTTTCTGATTTCAAAGAAAAAAGATATTAAAGTCAGCATTTTGCTGTAAGTCATTCATTATAATATCCCTTTAAAGTGTTTGCAATGACAAAAAGAATTCACAGTTGGGGTGAGAATGCTGCAGTTAGTAAAGCATGGGTTTTTAGGTGGCTTTGGGACCCACCTTTTTTTTTTTTTACCAATGTTAATTTTTTGTCCTGATCAGGTACAACATTGAGCGGATGCCAGATGATTATGGAGCCCCTCGGTTCTAATTCTTAAAAAACAAAGTTCCTCTGCCTTCCTTCAACCAACTTACTCTGCTACCAGTTCATTAAACATGCTGTAGCATGAGTTATTCCACTCACTCATTTGTTCTGTTACAAGCTGAGTATGGTTAAATACACTCACTTTTTGATACTGTTTTGAAAATGACATTTTGATCATTTTAAAGTTTGTTGCATCTTTTTATAAATCAAATGATTACTCACATAATTTGATGGTCATTGTTTTATGTAGATTTACTCAACAAATACTTATGAAGGTTACACTGGGTATTTATTTAACAAGATATACTCCTGCCCTTAAGATGCTCATATTATGGTGGGAAAGAGAAACATATAGATGAATACTGTAAAATAATAATGCTAGCATAAAAGTATGAGGGAGTGGACACGTAGGAGGAAAGAATGATTTGTTTCTCTTTAGTTGGGATGAGGAAGGAAGAAAAGCTAGAGGTAGTAATGATTGAATAATCTTTACAAATGAATAGATGCTTGCCCAGTAAATGAGGTAAGAAAATGAGGCATAGGAAGCATATGAACAAAAGCGTGGAGACATGGAATTAATGTGCTCAGCCTGTTCAGACAACTGCCAGAAGGTTTTTATAACTAGAACATGGGGGAAAGGGTCTATACCCTCATGTGAAACTCCAGAGGTAGGAGTTGGGGTGTGGGGGTACTTCTATAACATACTAGAGGGTTTAGACTTAAGTCTGTGGTCAGAAGGGAGATACTAAAATTCTGATTAGGGTAGATGATATAGTCAGATTAGATTATCTTAAATAATCACAAGGTAGCATAAGAATTGACAGATAATTGGATCAGTAGAAAATTCATAGACAGAACTATTTATTTATGGCAATTTGGTATATTATAAAGGTGGTATTTCAAATCTGTGGGAGAAGGAAATTATATTAGAAGGCCAGGTAGTGTGGAGGTATCATTTACTAGGGTGAGAATCCTGATTCCACCAGTTAGTATCTGAATTGAGAATATCACATAACCGTTTGGTGCCATCCTTGCTTCCTATTTAAAATGTTTAGTTTAGTCCTAAAAACAACTCTAATAAGATGGGATTATTAAATTGAATAGTATCTGACACAAGTAAGTGTTGTTCATTAAATGTTTATGGTTATCAACATAATGGCAAGTTGACTATCCATTTGAAAAATAAATTTAGATTCCTACTTTGTAGCCTTCATGGGAATCTATTTCAAATGGATCGAAAATCGAAACTTGTTTTTTAAGTTATGGAAGTATTATGAAAAACATAAAAAATGTATATAACCTTTGGGTAGACTTCTTCATCCCCACCTTCACCGAATTCACCCTTTGGGTAGAATTCTTAAATAAGGTGAAAAATGTAAAAGCCCTACAAGAAAAGATTGATAAGTTTTCCTATATTAAAAATTACAGATTTCTGGGCAAAGCAACCTCCCAAGAAATTAATACAAGTGACTGACTTGTATCATTAAAAATTAATAATATAATATTAAAAACATAAATCAAAGATTATTAAAATTAGAAGATTTTCTAATATATATTACAGGGGTGTGAGGAAATGGGTCATCCTGTAATGCTGACAGGATTGCAAATAGGTATAACCATTTTAGACAGCAGTTTGGCAGGATCTATTAAAATAAAAATTGAAGATACCCTATGAGCCCAATTCTATTTTTGGTTATTTATAGTATCATACAGATGATTTCCTTTAAAACATGATCAGTGTGAGAAAAATGCATGATAAGTGTAATATAAATGTGTACAGAATCATTCACGTTTACAAGGAAGAATATAGGATGTTTCCTGCACTTGTTCATAATAGAGAAAAGTTGAAAAGAATGTAAATGTCCATCAGAAGGGTCTTAACTATATTATATCTATACTGTGGAATGTCATGAGCATTTAAAAAAAATAAGAGACTTCCGGGAAGATAGCAGCGTGTGCAGGGCGGCGGAAACCTCCTCCCAAAACCATATATATTTATGAAAATACAACAAATACAACTATTTCTAAAAGAGAGACCAGAAGATACAGGACAGCACCCAGCCTGCATCTACACCTGAGAGGACTCACCACCCCGTGAGGCGGGTAAGATACGGAGACGCGACCATGCGGGACCCGAGCACTCCCCTACCCCAGCACACCAGCGAGAGGAGAGGATTCAGAGCGAGAAGGGACGGGAAGTACAGGCCCGCCAAATAACCAGCCCTGGTGATCTGCTCCGGGAGCACTGGCACATGTTGCGCGGTGTATCAGAGATTGGAGAGACAGAGGGTGCAGGATCTGAGCCGGGGAATGCACCCGGGTCCTCGCAGCCAGCTCCCCAGGACAAAAGAAAAGCGCACGATTTTTTTAGCTGTCTTAAAGAGCCAGGAGCCCAATGGAGGAGCAGGATCGTCCCAGCACACTCAGCCCAGCAGGCTGGGAGTCCAGGGGAATTTCGGACCCTTTGGCTGGCGACTGGGAAAGAGTAGCCGCACTGAGACTTCCCGCAGATATCAACAGCCTCCCATTCATTCCCGCCCCGGCTTGAGCTACAAAGGGCCCTGCGGAGCGGTGCGACCGTGGTGGTGGAATAGTGGAAACAACAACGCCACCTACACCATCCCCACAGAAACTACTCCCGGCAGGAATTTTTGTTCTTTTTTTTTTTCTCTCTTTTCTTTTCTTTCTTTCTTTTTTTTTTCTCTATTCTTTCTTTTTTTTCTCTTTTCTTCTTTTGAAAAGTCTTAAAGAGCCCAGCTGACATACTTGGCACCTACCAGCGACCACTTCTATCGCCATGAAAACACAGAGGATTATGGTACAAACAAAACTTACCCAGACCCAGACAACACAAGAGAGGGAACCTGAAGGGATGGAAATGCACAACCTTCCTGAAAAGAATTCAGGACAAAAGTCATAACCATACTGATGGATCTACAGGGAAATATGCAAGAGCTGAGGGAGGAAGTCAAGGAAGTGAGGAAAGACAATGCAGAAATCAGACAAGCGATCAACGGGCTTAGCAGCAGACTGAACGAGATGCAAGAGACTGTTAATGGAATAGAAATCAGAGAACAGGAATACAGAGAAGCTGAGCAGAGAAAGATAAAAGAATATCTAGGAACGAAAGAATATTAAGAGAACTGTGTGACCAATCCAAATGGAACAATGTTCGCATTATAAGAGTACCAGAGGAAGAAGAGAGAGAAAAAGGGATAGAAAGTGTCTTTGAAAAATAATTGCTGAAAACTTACCCATACTGGGGAAGGAAATAGTCTCGCAGTCCACAGAAGCCCACAGATCTCCCAACACAAGGGACCCAAGGAAGACAACACCAAGACACATAATAATTAAAATGGCAAAGATCAAAGATAAGGACAGAGTAGTAAAGGCAGCTAGGGAGAGAAAAAGATCACCTACAAGGGAAAACCCATCAGACTATCATCAGACTTCTCAACAGAAACCTTACAGGCCAGAAGAGAATGGCATGATATATTAAACGTAATGAAACGGAAGGTCCTCGAACCAAGAATATTGTATCCAGCATGATTATCATTTAAATATGACGGAGGGATTAAACAATGTCCAGACAAGCAGAAGCTGAGAGAGTTTGCCTCTCATAGACCACTTCTACAGGATATCTTAAAGGTGACTACTCTAGAGGGAAGCACTCCTAAGGCTAAAAAGATGTCACCAGAGAAAATAAAATCATAGCAAAGAAAGCAGACCATCCAAATACTAACTAAAGGCAAAGAATAAAACACCTAGTATATAAAGAATGGAGGAGGAAGAATAAGAAGGGAGAGAAATAAGGAAACATCAGACTGTGTTTACAATAACTTAACAAGAAAGTTAAGTTAGGTTGTTAGATAGTAAAGAAGCAACCCTTGAACCTTTGTTACCCACAAATCGAAAGCCAGAAATGGCAATAAGTACATGTCTATTGATAATCACGCTAAATGTAAATGGACTGAATGCACCAATCAAAAGACACAGAGTAACAGAATGGATAAAAAAGCAGGACCCATCTATATGCTGCTTACAAGAGACTCCCCTCAAACCAAAAGATATTTCATGCAGACAACAAGGAGAAAAAAGCATGTGTTGCAGTACTTGTATCAGACAAAATAGACTTCAAAACGAAGAAAATAGCAAGAGATAAAGAGGACATTACATAATGATAAAGGGGTCAGTCCAACAAGAGGATATAAATATTATAAATATATATGCACCCAACACAGGAGCACCAGCATATGTGAAACAAATACTAACAGAATTAAAGGAGGAAATAGAAAGCAATGCATTCATTTTAGGAGACTTCAACACACCACTCACTCCAAAGGACAGATCAATCAGACAGAAAATAAGTAAAGACACAGAGGCACTGAACAACACACTAGAACAGATGGACCTAACAGACATCTACAGAACTCTACAACCAAAACCAACAGGATATACATTCGTCTCAAGTGCACATGAAACATTTTCCAGAATAGACCACATACTAGGCCACAAAAAGAACCTCAGTAATTTCAAAAATATTGAAATTCTACCAACCAACTTCTCAGATTACAAAGGTATAAAACTAGAAATAAATTTTAGAAAGAAATCAAAAAGGCTCACAAATACATGGAGACTTAACAACATTCTCCTAATTAATCGATGGATTAACGACCAAATCAAAACAGAAATCAATATATGGAGACTAATGACAACAACAACACAAAGCCACAACTTCTGTGGGACGCAGCAAAGGCAGTTCTAAGAGCAAAGTATATTGCAATCCAGGCCTATTTAAAGAAGGAAGAACATTCCCAAATGAATAGTCTAAAGACACAATTACTGAAATTGGAAAAAGAAGAACAAAGGAGACCCAAAATCACGAGGAGGGACATAATAAAGATAAGAGAAGAAATAAAATTGAGAAGAATAAAACAATAGAAAAAAATCAATGAAACCAAGAGCTGGTTCTTTGAAAAAATAAGCAAAATAGATAAACCCCTAGCCAGACTCATTAAGAGAAAAAGAGAATCTACACACATAAACAGACTCAGATATGAGAAAGGAAATAATAACGACGGACCCCACAGAAACCCAAAGAATTATAAGAGAATATTATGAGAATCTATATGCTAACAAGCTGGGAAACCTAGAAGAAATGGACAACTTCTTAGAAAAATAGAATCTTCCAAGACTGACCAAACAAGAAACAGAAAAATTAAACAGACCAATCACCAGCAACGAAATTGAATCGGTAATCAAAAAACTACCCAAGAACAAAACCCCCGGACCAGTTGAATTCAACTCCGAATTCTACCAGACATATAGAGAAGAAATAACACCGATTCTCCTTAAAGTTTTCCAAAAAATAGAAGAGGAGGGAATACTTCCAAACTCGTTCTATGAAGCCAGCATCACTCTAATACCATAACCAGGCAAAGACCTCACCAAAAAAGAAAATTACAGACCAATATCCCTGATGAACGTCGATGCAAAAATACTCAACAAAATATTAGCAAACCGAATTCAAAAATACATCAAGAGGATCATACACCATGATCAAGTGGAATTCATCCCAGGGATGCAAGGATGGTACGACATTCAAAAATCCATCAACATCATCCACCACATCAACAAAAAGAAGAACAAAAACCACACGATCATCTCCATAGATGCTGAATAAGCATTTGACAAAATTCAGCATCCATTCATGATTAAAACTCTCAACAAAATGGGTATAGAGTGCAAGTACCTCAACATAATAAAAACCATATATGACAAATCCACAGCTAACATCATACTTAACAGTGAGAAGCTGAAAGCCTTTCATCTAAGATCAGGAACAAGACAGGGATGCCCACTCTCTCCACTGTTATTCAACATACTACTGGAGGTCCTAGCCACGGCAATCAGACAAAACAAAGAAATACAAGGCATCCAGATTGGTAAAGAAGAAGTCAAATTGTCACTATTTGCAGATGACATGATACTGTACATAAAAACCCTAAAGACTCCACTCCAAAACTACTAGAACTAATATCTGAATTCAGCAAAGTTGCAGGATACAAAATTAACACACAGAAATCTGTTGCTTTCCTATACACTAATGATGAACTAACAGAAAGAGAAATCAGAAAAACAATTCCATTCACAATTGCATCAAAAAGAATAAAATACCTAGGAATAAACCTAACGAAGGAAGTGAAAGACCTGTACTCTGAAAACTGCAAGCCACTCCTAAGAGAAATTAAAGAGGACACTAACAAATGGAAATGCATCCCATGCTCTTGGCTAGGAAGAATAAATATTGTCAAAATGGCTATACTACCTAAAGCAATTGACAGATTCAACGCAATCCCTATCAAAATACCAACAGCTTTCTTCAATGAACTGGAACAAATCATTCTAAAATTCATATGGAACTATAAAAGACCCCGAATAGCCAAAGCAATCCTAAGAAGGAGGAATAAATCGGGGAATTATGCTCCCTGACTTCAAGCTCTATTACAAAGCCACAGTAATCAAGACAATTTGGTATTGGCACAAAAACAGACCCACAGATCAGTGGAACAGAATAGAAAATCCAAACATTAACCCAAACATATACAGTCAATTAATATTTGATAAAGGAGCCTTGGATATACAATAGGGAGATGACGGCCTCTTCAGCACCTGGTGTTGGAAAAACCTGACAGCTACATGTAAGATAATGAAACTGGACTACTGTCTTACCCCATACACAAAGGTAAACTCAAGGTGGATCAAAGACTTGAATGTAAGTCATGAAACCATAAAACTCTTAGAAAAAAATACAGGCAAAAACCTCTTGGACATAAACATGAGCGACTTCTTCATGAACATATCTCCCCGGGCAAGGGAAACAAAAGCAAAAATGAACAAGTGGGACTATATGAAGCTGAAAAGCTTCTGTACAGCAAAGGACACCATCATTAGAACAAAAAGACATCCTGCAGTATGGGAGAATATATTCATAAATGACGTATCCGATAAGGGGTTGACATCCAAAATGTATAAAGAACTCACGCACCTCAACAAACAAAAAGCAAATAATCCAATTAAGAAATGGGCAGAGGACATGAATAGACACTTCTCCAAAGAAGAAATTCAGATGGCCAACAGGCACATGAAAAGATGCTCCACATCCCTAATCATCAGAGAAATGCAGATTAAAACCACAATGAGATATCGTCTCACACCAGTGAGGATGGCCAGCATCCAAAACACAAACAACAACAAATGTTGGCGAGGATGTGGAGAAAAGGGAACCCTCCTACACTGCTGGTGGGACTGCAAATTAGTTCAACCATTGTGGAAGCAGTATGGAGGTTCCTCAAAAGACTCAAAATAGAAATACCATTTGACCCAGGAATTCCACTCCTAGGAATTTACCCTAAGAATGCAGCAGCCCAATTTGAAAAGGACAGATGCACCCCTATGTTTATCGCAGCACTATTTACAATAGCCAAGAAATGGAAGCAACCTAAGTGTCCATCAGTAGATGAATAGATAAAGAAGATGTGGTACATATACAAAATGGAATATTATTCAGCCATAAGAAGAAAACAAATCCTACCACTTGCAACAACATGGATGGAGGTAGAGGGTATTATGCTCAGTGAAATAAGCCAAGCAAAAAAGACAGGTATCAAATGATTTCACTCATATGTGGAGTATAAGAACAAAGAAAAAAATACTGAAGGAACAAAACAGCAGCAGACTCACAGAACCCAAGAACGGACTAATAGTTTCCAAAGGGAAAGGGACTGGGGAGGATGGGTGGGAAGGGAGGGATAAGAGGGAAAAAGGGGCATTAACGATTAGCAGATGTAATGTTGGTGGGACACAGGGAGGGCTGTACAACTCAGAGAAGACAAGTAGTGATTCTATGGCATCTCACTACGCTGATGGACAGTGACTGTAATGGGGTTGGTGGGGGGGACCTGATGAAGGGGGTAGTTTAATAATCATAGTATTGCACATGTAATTGTAGATTAATGATACCAAAATAAATTATTAAAAAATGAAGAAGAAGAGGCGAGGCTTAAAGATGGCAGTGTGAGAAGTGAGACAGAAACCTCCTCCTAAAACCACATATAATACAAAAATATAGGAAATACAAGTAATCCTTAAAGAGCAACTGGAAAGAAGACTGCAGCAGACTGCCTACGTCTGGGGAAAAGAAAAGATCTCACGGAAAAGGGTGAAGTAGCAAAGTCACAATCTGATGGGACCGATGCTCTCCCCCCCGACCCCAGCTCAGTGGTGGGAGGAAGAGACACGGAGCAGGGAGAGGGTGGAGGCCTATGACTACTAAACACCCAGCTCTGGATTTAGAATGATTTATTGATAGATATGTACTTCTGGGAGCAGAAACCTACATTACATGGTGTTTTGGGGATTAATGGGGTTGGAAAGCAAAGACAGGCAGAATATTCTGAGAGACTGAGCTTCTAGCCACTTGTGGAGAACAGGTAACCACGACCAGCCCCTCTGGGAAATAAAGAAAGGTGATCACTTTGAAAGATTTCCCAACAGCGAAAGGGCTGATATAGGAGCAAGGATTACAGAGAGCTTGCTGCTCAGGAGAAAGGACAGGTGGACAAAATCATCCAGGCACACTGAGCGCAGCAGGTTGGGAACTGTGAAGAACTTCATGTACTCTGGCTTCCTGGCTGGTGACAAACACCAAGGCGCCCCACTGCGATACACAGCCTGAGACTCCTTCTTCCTGTTTGGCATCGGTTCGCAAACCTGCTGCCCCTCCATTGTGCCAGACCTGCCAGAGGGTGGCCCTGACTACAGCAGCTACAGGGGTGTAACGCAGAGGCTCCTCCCTGCATGCTTCGTCCACTGCCCCTAGTACTAGAGGTAGGCACTGCAGCCTTGAAGCAGGGAAGAGCTCCTTCCTCCTGGCAGGCACCAGCGCTGCTCACCTGCAGACTCTGCCATCGCTCCAGGTGCTGGGCAGCTCCAGAAAATAGAGCTTCTAGGCACTAGAGGGCACTACCTACACAGTTATTATTCCATATTATTGATTACAATACGAAATGGCAGAAGAACCTGGTGCAAACCAAAATCCAACAAACACCAGAAAGAGGGCCAAGTGAAACTGTAATCAATCCTCCTCAAAAATGATTTCAAAATGAAAATCATAAACATGCTCATAAAGCTACAGAAAAATATTCCAGAACTCAGGGTCAGGGTGGAAGTCAGGAATGAGATGCAAACATTGAAGAATACAGTATCTGAGATGAAACATACAATGGAGGGATTTAAAAGCAGATTAGATGAAGTAGAGGAGATACTAAATGAAATAGGATTCAGAGAATGGGAATACAGAGAAGCTGAGACACAGAGAGAAAAAAGGATCTCTAATAATGAAACAATATTAAGAGAACTGTGTGATCAATCCAAACAGAACAATCTTCACACTATAGGGGTACTAGAAAGATAAGAGAGAGGAAAAGGGATAGAAACTGTCTTTGAGGAAATAATTTCTAAACACTTCCCCAATCTGGCGAAGGAAACAGTCTCTGAGGCCATGGAAGTGCACAGATATCCCAACATAAGGGACCCAAAGAAGACAACACCAAGACGTATAATAATTAAAATGGCAAAGATCAAGGGCAAGAACAGAGTATCAAAAGCAGCCAGAGAGAGAAAAAAGATCATGTACAAAGGCAAACCCATAAGGCTATCATCACACTTCTCAGCAGCAACCTTACAGGCCAGAAGGGATTGGCATGATATATTTAATGCAAAGAAACAGAAGCGTCCTAACCAGGAATACTCTACCCAGCAAGATTATCATTTAAATTTGAAACAGGGATTAAACAATTTCCAGATAAGGAAAAGCTGAGGAAATTCACCTCCCACAAACTGTCTCTACAGTGTATTTTAAAGGGACTGCCCTAGGTGGAAGTGTTCCTAAGGCTAAATAGCTATCACAAGAAAAAATAAACCCACAGCAAAGGAAGTATACCAATTAATTACTAAGCAAATGCAAAATTAAATCAGCTACCCAGAAAGTCAGTCAAGAAATACACAGACAGTACAGAATATGACACCTAACATATAAAGAGTGGAAGAGGAAGAAAAAGAAGGTAGAAAAAAAAGAATCTTTAGACTGTTTATAACAGTGTAATAAGTGAGTTAAGGTAGACTGTTGGATAGTAAGGAAGCTGATCTTGAACCATTGGTAACCACGAATCTAAAGCCTGCAATGGCAATAAGTACATATCTATCAATAATCACTCTAAATGTAAATGGATTGAATGCACCAATCAAAGGACATTGAGTTAATGGATAAAAAAACAAGACCTGTCTATATGCTGCATACAAGAGAATCACTTCAAACCAAAGGCATAAACGGACTTAAAGTGAAGGGATAGAAAAAGATATTTCATGCAAATAAAACAGAATGTAAAGCAAGAGTTGCAGTACCTGTATCAGAGAAAATAGACTTCAAAACAAAGAAAGTAACAAGAGACAAAGAAAGACATTACATAGTGATAAAGAGGTCAGTCCAACAAGAGGGCATAAAACCATTATAAATATCTATGCACCCAACATAGGAGCACCCAAATATGTACAACAAATACTAACAGAATTAAAGGGGGGAATAAAATGCAATGCATTCATTTTAGGAGACTTCAACACACCACTCACTCCAAAGGACAGATCAACCAAACAGAAAATAAGGACACAGAGGCAATGAACAACACATTAGAATAGATAGACCTAACAGACATTTACAGAACACTTCACCCAAAAGCAGCAGGATACACATTCTTCTCAAGTGCACATGGAACATATTCAAGAATAGATCATATACTAGGCCACAAAAAGAGCCTCAGTAAATTCAAAAGGATTGAAATTGTACCAAACAGCTTCTCAGACCACAAAGGTATGAAACTAGAAATAAATTATGCAAAGGAAACAAAAAAGCCCACAAACACATGGAGGCTTAACAACATGTTCCTAAATAATCAGTGGATCAGTGACCAAATAAAAACATAAAAATCAAGCAATATATGGAGACAAATGAAAACAATAATCAACAATGCAAAATCTGTGTGACGCAGCAAAGGCCATGCTAAGAGGGATATATATTGCAATACAGGCTTACCTCAGGAAAGAAGAACAATCCCAAATGAACAGTCTAAACTCACAATTAATGAAACTAGAAAAAAGAAGAACAAATGAGGCCCAAAGTCAGTAGAAGGAGGGACATAATAAAGATTAGAGAAAAAATAAAATTGAGAATAAAACAATAGAATCAATGACACGAGTAGCTGGTCCTTAAGAATATAAACAAAATAGATAAACCCCTAGCCAGACTTATCAAGAAAAAAAGAGAGTCTTCACACATAAAACAGAACCAGAAATGAGAAAGGAAAAATCACTACAGGCACCACAGAAATACAAAAAGTTATTAGAGAATACTTTGAAAAATCGTAACAACTTGGATAACGTAGAAGAAATGGATGAATTTCTAGAAAAATACAACCATCCAAGACATACCCAAGAAGAATCAGAAAACCTGAATAGACCAATTACCAGCAATGAAATTGAGTTGTTAATAAAAAAAAAATCTACCTAAGAACAAAACCCTTGGATCAGATGGCTTCACCGCTGCATTTCTTTTTTTTTTTTTGGTATCATTAATCTACAATTACATGAGCTGCATTATGTTTACTAGACTCTCCCCATCATCAAGTCCCTACCACATGCCCCATTACGGTCACTGTCCATCAGCATAGTAAGATGCTATAGAATCACTACTTGTCTTCTCTGAGTTGTACAGCCCTCCCTGTGCCCCCACCTACATTATGTCTGCTAATCGTAAGGACCCTTTTTTTCCCTTTATCCCACCCTTCCCATGTATCCTCCCCAGTCCCGTTCCCTCTGGTAACTGTTAATCCATTCTTGGGTTCTGTGAGTCTTCTGCTGTTTTGTTCCTTTGGTTTTTTTCTTTGTTCTTATACTCCACAGATGAGTGAAATCATTTGATACTTGTCTTTCTCCGCCTGGCTTATTTCAGTGAGCATAATACCCTCTAGCTCCATCCATGTTGTTGCAAATGAAAGGATTTGTTTTCTTTTTATGGCTGAATAATATTCCATTGTGTATATATACCACGTCTCCTTTATCCATTCATCCACTGATGGACACTTAGGTTGCTTCCATTTCTTGGCTATTGTGAATAGTGCTGTGATAAACATAGGGGTGCATATGTCTTTTTGAAACTGGGCTGCTGCATTCTTAGGGTAAATTCCTAGGAGTGGAATTCCTGGGGTAAATGGTATTTCTATTTTGAGTTTCTTAAGGAACTTCCATACTCCTTTCCACAATGGTTGAACTAATTTACATTCCCCATAACAGTGTAGGAAGATTCCCCTTTCTCCACCTTCTCGCCAGCATTTGTTGTTGATTGTCTTTTGGATGGTGGCCATCGTTATTGGTGTGATGTGATATCTCATTGTGCTTTTAATTTGCATTTTTCTGATGATTAGTGATGTGGAGCATCTTTTCATGTGCCTGTTGGTCATTTAGATTTCTTCTTTGGAGAAGTGTCTGTTCAGATCCTCTGCCCATTTTTTAATTGGATTGTTTGCTTTTTGTTTGTTGAAGTACATGAGCTCTTTATATATTTTGGATGTCAACCCTTTATCGGATATTTCATTTATGAATATGTTCTCCCATACTGTAGGATGCCTTTTTGTTCTATTAATGGTGTCCTTTGCTGTACAGAAGCTTTTCAGCTTTATATAATCCCACTTGTTCATTTTTGCTTTTGTTCCCCTTGCCCAGGGAAATATGTTCATTAAGAAGTTGCTCATATTTATGTCCAGAGATTTTTGCCTATTGTTTTTTTCTAAGAGCTTTATGGTTTCATGACTTACATTCAGGTTTTTGATCCACTTCGAAATTACTTTTGTGTATGGGGTTAGACAGTGATCCAGTTTCATTCTCTGAAATGTAGCTGTCCAGTTTTGTCAACACTAGCTGTTGAAGAGGCTGTCATTTCCCCATTGTATATCCATGGCTCCTTTATTGTATATTAATTGACATATATGTTTGGGTTAATATCTGGACTTTCTATTCTGTTCCACTGGTCTGTGGGTCTGTTCTTGTGCCAGTACCAAATTGTCTTGATTACTGTGGCTTTGTAGTAGAGCTTGAAGTCGGCGAGCGGGATCCCCCTTGCTTTATTCTTCCTTCTCAGGATCGCTTTGGCTATTCGGGGTCTTTTGTGGTTGTATATGAATTTTAGAACTATTTGTTCCAGTTTGTTGAAGAATACTGTTGGTATTTTGATAGGGATTGCATTGAATCTGTAGATTACTTTAGGCAGGATGGCCATTTTGACAATATTAATTCTTCCTAGCCAAGAGCATGGAATGAGTTTCCATCTATTAGTGTCCTCTTTAGTTTTTCTTAAGAGTGTCTTGTAGTTTTTAGGGTATAGGTGTTTCACTTCTTTGGTTAGATTTATTCATAGGTATTCATTCTTTTTGATGCAGTTGTGAATGGAATTGTTTTCCTGGTTTTCTGCTTTTTTATCATTAGTGTATAGGAAAGCAACAGACCTCTGTGTTATAATTTTGTATCCTGTAACTTTGCTTAATTCAGATATTCTACTAGTTTCGGAGTGGAGTCTTTAGGGTTTTTAATGTACAATATTATGTCATCTGCAAATAGTGGTAGTTTGACTTCTTTACCAATCTGGATGCCTTGTATTTCTTTGTTTTGTCTGATTGCCATGGCTAGGATCTCTAGTACTATGTTGAATAACAGTTGAGAGAGTGGGCATCCCTGTCTTGTTCCCTGTCTTAGGTGAAATGCTTTCAGCTTCTTGCTGTTAAGTATGATGTTGGCTGTGGGTTTGTCATATATGGCCTTTATTATGTTGCGGTACTTGCCCTCTATACCTATTTTTTTGAGAGCTTTTATAATGAATGGATGTTGAATTTTGTCAAATGCTTTTTCAGCATCTATGGAGATGATCATGTGGTCTCTGTTCTTTTTGTTGGTGTGGTGGATGATGTTCATGAGTTTTTGAATGTACCATCCTTGCATCCCTGAGATGAATCCCACTTGATCATGGTGTATGATCCTCTTGATGTATTTTTGAATTCGGTTTGCTAATATTTTGTTGAGTAATTTTGTATCTATGTTCATCAGGGATATTGGTCTGTAATTTTCTTTTTTTGTCGGGTCTGTACCTTGCTTTGGTATTAGAGTGATGCTGGCTTCATAGAAGAAGTTTGGAGGTATTCCCTCCTCTTCTATTTTTTGGAAAACTTTAAGGAGAATGGGGTTATGTCTTCTCTAAATGTCTGATCAAATTCAGCGGTTAATCCCTCTTGCCCGGGGATTTTGTTCTTGGGTAGTTTTTTTGATTACCGATTCAATTTTGTTGCTGATATTTGGTCTGTTTAGATTTTCTGTTTTTTCCTGGGTCTGTCTTGGAAGGTTGTATTTTTCTAGGAAGTTGTCCATTTCTTCTAGGTTATCTAGTTTGTTAGCTTATTATTTTTCATAGTATTCTCTAATAATTATTTGTATTTCTATGGTGTCCGTCGTGATTTTTCCTTTCTCATTTCTGATTCTGTTTATGTATGTAGATTCTCTTTTTCTCTTAATGAGTTTGGTTAGGGGTTTATCTATTTTGTTTATTTTCTCTAAGAACCAGCTCTTGGTTTCATTGATTTTTTTTTATTGTTTTATTCTTCTCAATTTTATTTATATCTTCTCTGATCTTTATTATGTCCCTCCTTCTTCTGACTTTGGGCCTCATTTGTTCTTCTTTTCCCAGTTTCAATAATTGTGACTTCAGACTATTCATTTGGAATTGTTCTTCCTTCTTTAAATAGGCCTGGATTGCAATATAGTTTCCTCTTAGAACTGGCCTCATTGCATCCCACAGAATTTGGGGCTTTGTGCTGTTGTTGTCATTTGTCTCCATATATTGCTTGATGTCTGTTTTAATTTGGTCATTCATCCATTGGTTATATAGGAGAATAGTGTTAAGCCTCCATGTGTTTGTGAGCCTTTTTGTTTTCTTTGTACAATTTATTTCTAGTTTTATACGTTTGTGATATGAAAAATTGGTTTTTAGAATTTCAATCTTTTTGAATTTACTGAGGCTCTTTTTGTGGTCTAGTATGTGGCCTATTCTGGAAAATGCTCCATGTGCACTTGAGAAGAATGTGTATCCTGCTTCTTTTGGGTGTACAGTTCTGTAGATGTCTGTTAGGTACATCTGTTCTACTGTGTTGTTCAGTGACTCTGTGTCCTTACTTATTTTCTGTCTGGTTGATGTGTACTTTAGAGTGAGTGGTGTGTTGAAGTCTCGTACAATGAATGCATTGCATTCTATTTCCTCCTTTAATTCTGTTAGTATTTGTTTCACATATGTTGGTGCTCCTGTGCTGAGTGCATATGTATTTATAATGGCTATATCCTCTTGTTGGACTGATCCGTTTATCATTATGTGATGTCCTTCATCTCTTGTTACTTTCTTTGAAGTCTATTTTGTCTGATCAAAGTACTGTAACACCTTCTTTTTTTCTCCCTGTTGTTTGCATGAAATATCTTTTTCCATCCTTCACTTTTAGTCTGTGTATGTCTTTGGGTTTGAGGTGAGTGTCTTGTAAGCAGCATATAGGTGGGTCTTGCTTTTTTATCCATTCTCTTACTCTGTGTCTTTTTATTGGTGCATTCAGTCCATTTACATTTAGGGTGATTATTGATAGGTATGTATTTATTGCCACTGCAGGCTTTAGATTCCTGGTTTCCAAAGGTTCAAGGGTAGCTTCTTTGCTATCTAACCGTCTAACTTAAATCTCTTATTAAGCTTTTATAAACATAATCTGATGATTCTTTATTTCTCTCCCTTCTTATTCTTCCTCCTCCATTCTTTATATATTGGGTGTTTTATTCTTTACTCTTTTGTGATTCCTTTGACTGCTTTTGTGGGTAGTTGATTTTATTTTTTGCCTTTAGTTAGTATTTCGTTAGTCTGCTTTCTTTGCTGTGATTTTATTTTCTCTGGTGATGTCTATTTAGTCCTTGGAGTGCTTTTACGTAGAGCTGTCCCTTTATAGTATCCTGTAGAGGTGGTTTGTTGGAGACAAATTCCCTCAACTTTTGCTTGTTTGGGAATTGTTTAATCCCTCCTTCAAATTTAAATGATAATCGTGGTGGATGCAGTATTCTTGGTTCAAGGCCCTTCTGTTTCATTGCATTAAATATATCTTGCCATTCTCTTCCTGCCTGTAAGGTTTCTGTTGAGAAGTCTAATGATAGCCTGATGGGTTATTCTTTGTAGGTGATCTTTTTTCTCTCTCTGGCTGCCTTTAATACTCTCTCCTTGTGTTTGATCTTTGCCATTTTAATTATTATATGCTTTGGTTTGTCTTCCTTGGGTCCCTTGTGTTGGGAGATCTGTCGCTTCCATGGTCTGAGAGACTATTTCCTTTCCCAGCTTGGAGAAGTTTTCAGCAATTCGTTCTTCAAATACACTTTCTTTCCCTTTTTCTCTCTCTTCTTCTTCTGGTATCCCTGTAATGTGAATATTGGTCTGTTTGGAATGGTCACACAGTTCTCTTAATATTCTTTCATTCCTAGAGATCCTTTTATCTCTCTGCCTCAGCTTCTCTGTATTCCTGTTCTCTCATTTCTATTCTATATACTGTCTCTTGTACCTCGTCCAGTGTGCTCTTAAGACCTTCTACTGATTGTTTCATTTCTGTCATCTCCTTCTGGACTCCATCCCTTAGCTCTTGCATATTTCTCTGTAGGTCTAGCAGCATGGTTATGACTTTTATTATGAAATGTTTTTCAGGGAGATTGGTTATATCTATCTCACCAGGCCCTCTCTCTGGGGTTTTCTGAGTAATTTTTGACAGACCAGATTCTTCTGCCTTTTCATAGTGATAGGAGTGATCGCAGGTGGTGCATGTGACAGCTGGGAGAACAAAGTCTTTCCTGCTTGCTGGTCACCTTGCCCTTCTCCCCTGCCTGTGTCAGTTACCCACACACCGGGATCAATCTCTGGGATAATCCCCTTAGCTGCCGTGTGCGGGGCGGCCCTCGGGATAACCTAGGGTCCGTGTGGGGGTCGCAGCCATGCCGGGTGTGTTCTCCTGTGAGACTGGCGCCCCTTTATCCCTTCCGGACCTTGCTCTGGTTTCTGCTGCCTGTGCTGGTTACCTGCACACTGGGAGCAGTCTCTGTAATAATCTCCTGAGCTGTCGTGGGCAGTGCCCCTCGGGATAGCCTAGAGCCCTACAAGGGTTCGCAGATGCGCCAGGTGTTTTCTCCTACAAAACAGCGCCTCTTCATGCCTTTTGGACCTTGGTCCGGGTTCCTCTGTCTGTGCTGGGCAGCTGTGTGCTGGCAGCAGCCTCTGGGTCTGTCCTGGTTAGTTGCGTGCTAGGAGAAGACTCTGTGTGGTTGCTGTGCTTGGGGCTGTTCCCTAGCTGCTCCACAGCTTTGGCGGGTCAGCCAGTTTGCTTGCGGTACCAGTCGGGAGGAATGAATGGCAGGCTGCTTATTGCTGTGAGGGGCTTCGGGACTAGGTTACCCCCTAGGGGGTTAGGGCACCTGAAGTTCCTTAAGATTCTCAGCCTGGTGGGCTGAGTGTGCCAGGACGATTTTGTCCAGCTGTTAAGCCCTTGTCCCTTTAAGACTTTTAAAAAGCACCCGCTTTTCTTTTGTTCCAGGGGACCCGGCTGTGGGGACCCGCTCACAGTCTCCATCTGAGATTTTACTTTTCCATTTCGCTAATATCCAGTACACCATGCAATGTGTGTCAGTGCTTCCAGTGCAGATTACTGGGGCTGGTTATTTAGTAACGCTATGCTTCCACTCCCTCCCCACACTGATTCTTTTCCTCCCGCCAGTGAGCTGGTGTGGGGGGTGTGCTCAGGTCCTGCCGGGTCACGGCTTTGTATCTTACTCTTTTCGTGAGATGCTGAGTTCTTGCAGATGTAGATGTAGCCTGACTGTTGTACTGTATCTTTTGGTCTCTCTTTTAGGAGTAGTTGTATTTTCAAAAATGTATATGGTTTTGGGAGATTTGCACTGCCCTACTCATGCTGCCATCTTGAACCCCTCTCCTTCACTGCTGAATTTTACCAAACATTTAGTGAAGAACTAATACCCATCAACCTTAAAGTTTTCCAAAAATAGAAGACGGAATACTTGCAAACTCATTCTATGAGGCAAGCATCACTCTAATACCAAAACCAGGCAAAGACTCCACAAAAAAAAAAGTACAGACCAATATCCCCGGTGAACATAGATGCAAAAATACTCAACAAAATATTAGCAAACCGAATTCAAAAATACATCAAGAGGATCATACACCATGATCAAGTAGGATTTATTCCAGGGATGCAAGGATGGTACATTATTCGAAAATCCAACATCATATATCACATCAACAAAAAGAAGGAGAAAAATCACTTGATTATCTCCATAGATGCTGAAAAAGTATTTGACAAAATTCAATATCCATTCTTGATAAAAGCTCTCAACAAAATGCATATAGAGGGCAAGTACCTCAATATAATAAAGACCATATATAACAAACCCACAGCCAACATCCTACTTAACAGTGAAAAGCTGAAAGCTTTTCCTCTAAGATCAGGAACAAGACAAGGTGCCCCACTCTCTCCACTTTTATTCAACATAGTACTGGAGGTCTTAGCCAGAGCAATCAGGCAACACAAAGAAATAAAAGGCATCCACATAAGAAGTTAAACTGTCACTGTTTGCAGATGACATGATATTGTACACAAAAAACCCTAAAGAATCCACACCAAAACTACTAGAATAACTGAATTCAGCAAATTTGCAGGATTCAAAATTAATACGCAGAAATGTGTGTCATTCCTATATAGTAGCGATGAATTCGCAGAAAGAGAAATCAGGAAAACAATTCTATTTACAATTGCATCAAAATAAAATACCTAGGAATAAACCTAATCAAGGAGGTGAAAGACCAGTACCCTGAAAACTACAAGACACTCATGAGAGAAATTAACAGAGACATCAATAAATGGAAATACATCCCATGCTCATGGATAGAAGAATTAATAATTGTCAAAATGGCCATCCTGCCTAAAACAATCCCTATCAAAATATCAACAGCATTCTTCAGCTAACTAGAACAAATAGTTCTAAAATTCATAAAGAACCAGAATAGGCCCTGAATAGCCAAAGCAGTTCTGAGAAGGAAGAATAAAGGTGAGGGGATTATGCTCCCTGACTTCAAGCTCTACTACATAGCCACAATAATCTAGACAATTTGGTACTGGCCCAAGAACAGACCCATAGATCATTGGAACAGAATAAAGAGCCCTGATATAATATGACCAATTAATACACGATAAAGGAGCCATGGATATACAATGGCGAAATGACAGCCTCTTCAACAGCTCGTGTTGGAAAACTGGAAAGCTACATGTAAGAGAATGAAACTGGATTATTGTCTAACTCTATACACAAAAGTAAACTCAAAATGAATCAAAGACCTGAATGTAAGTCATGAAACCACAAAACTCTCAGAAGAAAACACAGGCAAAAATCTCTTCAGTATAATCATGAGCAACTTTTTCATGAACACATCTCCTCAGGCAAGGTAAACAAAGCAAAAACAAATGGGACTACATTCAGAATATATAAAGAATTCACATCTCAACACTCAAAAAACAAATAACCCGATTAAAAAATGAGCAGAGGATCTGAACAGACACTTCTCCAAAGAAGAAATTCAGGTGGCCAACAGGCACATGAAAAGATGCTCCACATCACTAATCATCAGGGAAATGCAAATTAAAACTATAATGAGGTATCACCTCATAGCAGTTAGCATAGCCAACATCCAGAAGAAAAGGAAATAACAAATGCAAGGATTTGGAGAAAGGGGAACCCTCCTACACTGCTGGTGGGAATAAATTAGTTCGACCATTTGAGGAAAGCAATATGGAAGTTCCTCAAAAAACTAAAAATAGAAATACCATTTGACCTTGGAATTCCACTCCTAGGAATTTACCCGAAGAAAGCAAGATCCCAGATTCAGAAAGACATATGCATCCCTATATTTATTGCAGCACTATTTACAATAGCCAAGATATGGAAGCAATCTAAGTATCCATCAATAGATTAATGGATAAAGAAGATATGGTATATATACCCAATGGAATATTTTCAGCCATAAGAAGAAAAGAAATCCTACCATTTGCAACAACATGGATGGAGCTAGACGGTATTATGCTCAGTGAAACAAGCCAGGCAGAGAAAAACAAATACCAAATGATTTCACTCATTTGTGGAGTATAACAACAAACCAGAACTGAATTAACAAGACAGCAGCAAATTCAGTTTCCAAGATGGGACTAGTTGTTACCAAAGGTAAGCGGTGGGAAGGGTGGGTCGGGAGTGAGGGAAAAGGGGAGAATGGGATTGAGGGGCATTATTACTGGCACACATGGTGTGGGGGGTGTCACGGGGAAAACACTGTAACACAGAGAAGACAAGTAGTGACTGTGACATCTTACTATGCTGATGGACAGTTACTGCAGTGGCGTGTGTCGGGGCACTTGATAATATGGGTGAATGTAGTAAGCACAATGTTGATTGTGTGAAACCGTCATAAGGTGGTATATTGAGGAAAACAATATGGACGTTCCTCAAAAAACTAAAAATACAAATATCAATAGATCTTCCCCTCTATCACATGATACCTTAATAACAAAAAGGATAAGATTTAAAAATGCATAAATGTCTTGAATAGATAGTTCTCTGAAGATGTACAAATGGCCAACAAGCACATGAAAAGATGCTCAACATCACTGCAAAAAGTGCAAATCAAAATCACTTCATATCTATTAGCATGGGTACTATCAAGAATAAATGATGGGGATGTGGAGAAATTGGAACTGCTATGCACTGTTGGTAGAAATGGAAAGTGGTGCATCCTTTATGTGAAACAGTATGGCAGTTTCTCAAAAAATTAAAAATACAGTTCTCATATGATCCAGCAATTCCAGTCCTGGGCATGTTTACAAAGAATTGAAAGCAGGATCTTGAAGAGATATTTGCCCACCCATGTTCATAGCAGCACTATTGACAACAGCCAGGAGATGGAAGCAAGCCAAGCTTCTGTCAATGGAAGATGAATGAATAACCAAAATATGTTATACACATATAATGGAAAATGGTTCCACTTTAAAAAGGAAGGAAATTCTGACATATGCTGCAGCATGGATAAACCTTGAGGAGATTAAGTGAAATAAGCCAGTCACCAAAAGACAAATATTGTGATCCACTTACAAAGGTACCTAAAATAGTCATATTCATAGAGACAAAAGTGGAAGGGTGGTTGCCAGGAGCTGGAGGGAGTGGAAAGTGGGAAGTTTAATGGGTATGGAGTTTCAGTTGTGCAAAATTAAAATAAGGACTGCATAACAATGAATATGCTTAACACTCCTGAACTACACATTTTAAAATGGTTAAGATGATAAGTTTTAAGTTACGTGTATTTACCACAATTAATAATGAAAGAATGAGGTAGAGCTATATTACACACATTGAAATAACTCTGTCCTATTGTTAGAGAAAACAATTTGTAGAACAATTAGGTATAGCATAATACCTATTTTACATTTTTTTAAGCCACAAAAATATGTGATTGTTTACATAGGTATATACATATATACACATGTATAAATAGACCAAAAAAAGGCTTGAAAATAAATCTCTGAAAATATTTATTTAATTCTCCCTTCTCTGCTAACACAATTCCTCTTAGGTTAAACTATTGTCATAGGACGGATTGTGGCTTACTCCTTCTCCAGCCCATAATATGGATGATTCATCTTCCTGATTAGACCAATTAGAATATCCTTATTCTGTCTGCCATTATGAGTATTTCAAACTTGGGTGATCAAAGCTAAGCCAAATAGTCTTAACCAGAGCTTTGACTATAGACTCGCTCTCTTTTTCTGCGGGAGTACTATTTGTTAATGTAAGCTTCAAATTTGAATGACAGTATTTGCTATTACATTGGAAAAACCTACCTGTGTTTTACTTTAATTGTATAGCTAAATCTAATCCTAATATAGAATGCACATCTCCTAAACCAACAGAAGAAATAAAAAAGGGAAACTCAATTAAGAAAAGAGAATTTGTCAAAACCTACTGAACTGTACCACTAGAGATTATATATTTCATTATATATAAATTTAAAAAGAAAAAAGAAATGCAAAAAGGAGAGGGAAGAAGAAATAATGTTACCAGAAAACATAAAGTAAGATGATAGGGGAAAGTCCAAACATAGAGTAGTCATGATGAATATGACTCGGTAAATGCCCTTATTTAAAAACAAATGCTTAGATTGGATATTTTTAAAATCTTGTGGCTGTATGGTATTTACAAGACATACCTAAAACAGATTGATAGAAAACAGTTGGAAATAATGGGAAAATTCATCACACAACCCAATTCCACTTCTAGGGAATCTACTCAAGAGAAATGAAGACATATATTCACACAAAGACTTGTACATCAATGTTCATATTATCTTTATTCATAATAGATAAGAACTGGAAACAACCCAAGTATCTATCAACAAGTAAATGGGTAAACAAATTGGTTTAGTAATACAATGGAGTACTATTTAGCCATAGAAGGATTGAAGTCCTGAAACAGATGAATCTTAAAACTACTGAGCATAAGAAGCCAGACATAAAAGAATGTATACTACATCATTCCATTTATATGAAGCTCTAAAAAAGACAGATCTAATCTATAGTGATAGAAAGTAAGTCATTGATTGCCTGAGGTGGGGGCAAAAGGAATTGGCTGTTTACAGGTACAAAGGAATTTTCGGGGGAGGGTGAAGAACACAGAAAAATTAGTTGCATTTCAATACACTCTATGAACTATCAAAAATACCACAACAATTTGCTACAGGATAAAATAGGAGTAAACCTCAGCTGAGGAGATGAAAGACTTGTACACTGAAGATAACTAACTCTTAAAAGAAATCAGAAGAGATACAAACAAATGGAAAGACATACTATGCTCATGGATTGGAAGACCTCAGTATCATTAAAATGTCCATACTATCCAAAGTGATCTATAGATTCAAGGCAATCTCTATCAAAATCCCAATGAACATTTGTTTACAGAAATAATAGGAAGAGAAAAAAAATAAAATTTATATAGAATTTCAACAGATTGCAAAAAGCCCAAACAATCTTTTTTTTTTCCAAACAATCTTAAGAAGAACAAAGTTGGCCTCACACTTCCTGATTTCAAGACATATTACAAAGCAATAGTAATCAAGACAGTGTTGTATTGACATAGACAGAGAGATACACCATTAATTGCATTAATTGCCAAGTGATTTTTGACAAAGGTGACAAGCCTACACAATGGGGAAAAGACAGTCTCTTAACAAATGGTATTGAGAAAAGTGATACCCACAGGTAAAAGAATGTTGTTTGACTTCTACTTTACACCATATATAAAAATAAACTCAAAATAGATCAGAGTCCTAAGCATCATACGTAAAACTATAAAACTAGAATAAAACAGGGGGAAAACTTAAGAACATTGGATTTGGCAATGATTTCTTCATTATGATACCAAAGGTACAGTCAACAAAAGCAAAAAGACAAATCGGACTTTGTCAAACTAAAAGCTTCTGTGCATCAAAGGAAACAGAGTGAAAAGGTAGCCTACAGAATGGGAGAACATATTTGACAAACATATCTGATAAGGGATTAAAATCCCTTTATAAGGGACTTCTACAACTGAACAATAACAAACACCCAATTTAAAAAGAGGCAAAAGAATATACAGTTCTCTAAAGAAGATATACATATCTAACAAGCACATTACAAGATGTTTGACATCATTGTTAAGAGAAGTGAAAATCAAAACCATGGTGAGATACCACCTCACAGCCATTAGGATGACCACTATCAAAAGAACAGAAAATAGCAAGTGTTGGGGAAGATGCAAAGAAAATTGCAACACTGAGCACTGTTGGTGGGAATGCAAAAATGGTGCATCCACTATGGAAAACTGTATGGTAGTTCATAAAAAAATCAAAAATAGAATTACTATGTGGTCTGGCAATCCCATTTCTGTGTATATATCAAATAGAATTCAAAGCAGGATCTCAGAGATATTTGCACACCCTTGTTCATTGCAGCATTATTCACAATAACCAAGAGTTGGAAACAACCTATCCATTTGACAGATGAAAGGAAATGTGGTATGTACATACAATGGAATATTATTCAGACTTTAAAAAGCAGGAAATTTTGTCACATACTTCAGCATTGATAAAATTTAAGGACATTATGCTATGTGAAATAAGCCAGTCTCAAAAGGATAAATACTGCTTAATTCCACTCATAAGATGTATCTACATAGCTAAAATCATAGAGACAGAGTTAGAAAGGTGGTTGCCAGATGCAGAGGAGAGGGGAGAGAGGGAATTAGTATTTAGTGGATATAGAGTTTCAGTTTTGCAAGATTATAAAGTTCTAGAGATCTGTTGCACAACCATGTAAATATATTTAACACTACCAATTACTCTAAAAATGATACAGTAAATTTAATGTGATGTGCTTTTACTATAATAAAAGTATACATGGCAAGATCAAAGCAATGCACAGTGAGCAATAAATGTAAATATCAAAGGAAGTCACATGCCCAGAAAGAACCATTTATTTGCTGTAGTCCTGTGGGACTCATAGACACAAGCCCTACTGGCTTTCAGAGCTAGGTGTTTTGGGGACCCTGGTATGGCAGCCTTAAAAGACAGGGCACTAGATGTGTGGTCCAAACTTTGCTCCTCAGGGAGAAGATGGGAGTTGGAGATTCCCTCCCAATTGTACGCTTACGGTGAGGTTCATGGTGAGAGTGTATCTCAGCCTTTCCTACCTATTTTGAGGTAATTTTCCATTCACCGAATGTGTAGGAGTCACTCAGTTAATTTCTAGATTTCTCTCAGAGGGGACTGCTGTGTGTGTAGCTGTACATTCTGTGTGTCATGAGAGTAGGGAAGTTCAGGAGCCTCCTATGTCACCATCTTAGTCCCTTTCTATAATGAGAAAAACTTTTAATTATAGAAAAATGCAAAAAAAATACTAAAAAACTGATGGGGACTTTAAAAAGAAACAGCTTGAAAAGGCTCATGCTGATGAAAATTTAGCCATCAAAATTCATAACACTAGTGGCTTATCACATTGATTTTTATTGGTATATATTTAACATAATATATAAATTGAAGATATACAATATGTTGGTGCACATTGATTTTTGATGAAGAATCCATGAGTATGTAAGATACTAAGAATAAGCAAAATAAGAGAGATTGAAGACCTTTATATAAAAATATGACAACTAGTATGAATGATAGAAATATAAAATTAGTTTTACAATCTCCATTGTAATAACTGTTTGAGTCAAAAATCATCAGTGGATCCTAAAACCGCTGGTGAAAAACTGGGAGGAACACGATATTTGCAGAGCCTCAAAGTATCACTCCACAGATTAGCACACATACTTTCACATTAGAGAAACTTGGCAGACACTGCCTGAACAAATTATCAAACTTGATATCATTATTGAGGGGACAAACTGGCATAATGTATATCATGATGTGATATACAGAGGATACATTACCTATGTAGTATTCTTGTCCTCACAATTTTTTTTAAAATTACCTGAATCTAATTAATCTAATTATGAGGATCCTAAATGAGGGACATTCTGTAAAATAATAGGCTTGTATTATTATTATTTTTTTGGTTGCCGGACTGTGGTTTGTCTCTTTTTAAATTAGAGTATCATTGATACTCAATCTTATGTTGATTTCAAATGTACAACACAGTGGTTCAACAGTTACCCATATTACTAAATCCTCACCCCCTTTAGTGTGGCTATCTATCAATGTAGAAAGATGTTACAGAATCATTGACTATACTCCATGCTGTACTGCCATTCTTGTGAATTGGCTTATATTCTTAAAAAAATGTCAATGTCATGAAACTCAAAAAAGGCTGGAAAACTTTTATATTAAAGGAGATTAACAAGGCATGACAATTAAATGACGTGTGATTCTTCACTGGACTGAATTTAAAACATAATTAGAAACTACAAGGCAACTGGGGATATTTAAGTAACAACTAATGTACTTATGTTAAATTCTTCAGCATGAACATTATATTGTAGTTTATGTAAGCATACCCTTGTTCTTAGGAAATACGTGTTGAATGTTTAGATAGAAGGGTAACAATATCTTCAAATACCTTTAATGATTTGGAGAAAGAAGGAAGGAAGAAGGAAGGGAGGGAGAGAAGAAGGGAAAGAAAGAAAAAGAAGATAGATGGTGAGACAGAGTGAGTCTGTAGTAAGACATTGACAAATGATACACCTAAATGAAGGGTAAGAGGGGTGTTTATTTACTATTCTTACAACTTTTCAGTAGGTTTGGTAATTTTTGAAATAAAAAAATCAATGAAAAAATAGGTGAAGCATAGAAAAGGTAATTGACAGAATAGTGTCAAGAGAGAGGATCTAGAGCATGAAGGCCAGGATTAATTTGGGACAGGAGAAGAGCCACTCTAAAAACTAGAAGACAAGAAGCAGGGGTGGTTGCCAGTAAAGTTCAGTGTTGGGTGTATGAGCAGCAGTTGAAGCCCAGTAGACACAAAAGTAGACTTTTGTGTCTACTGGCCTTAACTGTATGCAAAGTTGAAAGCAAGGCCATTTATTGAGAGACAAGGCATGGGGTAGTGGTGAAGAATTGAAGGAGCTACTCTCATGAGTGGAGAAGGTCAAGTACATAAAATGATAGCAAAATAATGAGAACCCAGACAGGATTGCAGAACCTGAATTAATAGACTAATTTTGTGTTGTGTGGTTTCTCCATAACCATTCAACAAAAGAAAATGGATGCATGGAATATAGTTGGGAATTTACAGGGCAAGTACCACAGTAGAACAAGGAGTTGAGGATGCATGCAAGTGAGGTTGGATTGGTGGATCATAGGTTCACGAATTGAGAGGAAATGAAGTAAAAGCATGAAAGGAGAGGTGAACATGAGGGAAAGGATCTGTCACAGAACTGGAGGCTCAAGAAGGTTGACCAACAGATATATTAAAAATTAGGAAGTAAGAGGACTGTAGTTATAAAAGACTCAGAAAAGATTAGAGGTGGAACCATTCTAGAAAGACAAGGGCTGATGTTACACTATGGGTACCAACTGTAGGTAAAGATTTTGAGATAGAGGTGATGAAAGAACTTTAAGCCTGAATTGCCAAGTGATTCATCCATCTGCATACTGACCAGAAGCCCAGCATGAATAGCACACCCATAGGCCAATTCTAGGAGGTTCCTTCCATATAAATTGCCAAATTGGTACTTCATAATCAGCAAACTTCACTTTGTAAATTGAGTAAAAGGTAGGGGCATTTTACCCCAGAAACATTCAAACTAAAGATTGGCCAGGAGACTTCCAGGAAGATGGCGGTGTGAGCAGGGTGGCAGAAATCTCCTCCCAGCACTATATTTATCTACGAAAATACAGCAAATACAACTACTTCTAAAAGAGAGACCAGAATACATAGGAAAGCGCACAGCGTGCAGCTACACCCGAGAGGACTCGGCACCCCAAGAGGTGGGTAAGATACAGAGCCACGACCCGGCGGGACCCAAGCACTCCCCCAACCCAGCGCACCGGCGGGAAGAGAGGATTCAGAGCCAGGAGGGAGTGGAAGTACACCCCGTGAAATAACCAGCCCCGGTGATCTGCGCGGGAAGCACAGACCGACATCGCACGGTGTAGCGGAGATTGCAGAGACAGAGGGGCAAGGTCTGAGCGGGGAACGCGCCAGGATGCTTGCAGCCGGCTCCAGGGAAGGAAAAAAAAAAGTGCACGCTTTCTTCAGCAGTCTTAAAGAAATAGGAGCCCAGCGGAGGAGCCAGATCGCCCTGGCACACTTAGCCCAGCGGGCTGGGAGTCCTGGGGAGTTTCGGACGCCTTAGCTGGCGACTGGGGAAGCGTGGCCGTACTTACACTTCTCACTGAGATCAACAGCTTCCCATTCGTTCTCACCCCGGCCAGAGCGATAAAGGGCCCTGTGGAGCAGTGTGGCCATGGCTGCAGAATAGCGGGGCAACAGCGCCACCTACAGAATCCCCACAGAATCAACTCCCGGTGGGCATTTTTGTTTTGTTTTGTTTTTTCTTTTTTCTTTTCTTTCTTTTTTTTCTTTTTTTCTCCTTTTAAAGTATTAAAGAGCCCAGCTGACATACTTGGCAACTACCAGCAACCACTTCTATACCCATGAAAAGACACAGGAATATGCTTCAGACCAAAATCAACCAGACAACCCCAGAGAGGGAGTCTGAAGGAATGGAAATGCACAGTCTTCCTGAAAAAGAATTCAGAATAAAAGTCATAACCATGCTGACAGACCTACAGAGAAATGTGCAAGAGCTGAGGGAGGAAGTAAGGGAAGTAAGGAAAGACAATGCAGAAATCAGACAAGCGATCGACGGGCTTAACAGCAGACTGGATAAGATGCAAGAGACTGTTAATGGAATAGAAATCAGAGAACAAGAATACAGAGAAGCTGAGGCAGAGAGAGATAAAAGGATTTCAAGGAATGAAAGAATATTAAGAGAACTGTGACCAATCCAAACAGAACAATATTCGCATTATAGGAGTACCAGAGGAAGAAGAGAGAGAAAAAGGGATAGAAAGTGTCTTTGAAGAAATAATTGCTGAAAACTTTACCTCGCTGGGGAAGGAAATAGTCTCGCAGTACATGGAAGCCCACAGATCTCCCAACACAAGGGACCCAAGGAAGACAACACCAAGACACATAATAATTAAGATGGCAAAGATCAAAGATAAAGGCAGAGTATGAAAGGCAGCTAGAGAGCAAAAAAAGATCACCTACAAAGGAAAAGCCATCAGACTATCATCAGACTTCTCAACAGAAACCTTACAGGCCAGAAGAGAATGGCATGATATATTTAACGTAATGAAAGAGAAGGGCCTTGAACCAGGAATATTGTATCCAGCACGATTATCATTTAAATATGACGGAGGGACTAAACAATTTCCAGACAAACAAAAGTTGACAGAGTTTGCCTCTCATAAACCACCTCTACAAGATATCTTAAATGGACTGCTCTAGATGGAAGCACTCGTAAGGCTAAAAAGATGTGACCAGAGAAAATAAAATCATAACAAAGAAAGCAGACCATCCAAATACTACCTAAAGGCAAAGAATAAAACACCTAGTATATAAAGAATGCAGGAGGAAGAATAAGAAGGGAGAGAAATAAAGAAACATCAGACTGTGTTTACAATTACTTAACAAGAAAGTCAAGTTTGATTGTTAGATAGTAAAGAAACAACCCTTGAACCTTTGGTAACCACGAATCTAAAGCCAGCAATGGCAATAAGTACATATCTATCCATAATCACCCTAAATGTAAATGGATGGAATGCACCAATCAAAAGACACAGAGTAACAGAATGGATACAAAAGCAAGACCCATCTATATGCTGCTTACAAGAGACTTACCTCAAACCCAAAGATATACACAGACTAAAAGTGAAGGGATGGAAAAAGATATTTCATGCAAACAAAAAGGAGAAAAAAAGCAGGTGTTGCAGTACTTGTATCAGACAAAATAGACCTCAGAATGAAGAAAGTAGCAAGAGATAAAGAAGGACATTACATAATGAAAAAGGGGTCAGTCCAACAAGAAGATATAACCATTATAAATATATATGCACCCAACACAGGAGCGCCAGCATACATGAAACAAATACTAACAGAACTAAAGGAGGAAATAGACTGCACTGCATTCATTTTAGGAAACTTCAACACACCACTCACTCCAAAGGACAGATCAACCAGACAGAGAGTAAAGACACAGAGGCTCTGAACAACACACTAGAACAGATGGACCTAACAGACATCTACAGAACTCTACACCCAAAAGCAACAGGATACACATTCTTCTCAAGTGCACATGGAACATTTTCCAGAATAGACCACATACTAGGCCACAAAAAGAACCTCAGTGAATTCAAAAATATTGAAATCCTACCAACCAACTTCTCAGATCACCAAGGTATAAAACTAGAAATAAATTTTAGAAAGAAATCAAAAAGGCTCACAAATACATGGAGACTTAACAAAATTCTCCTAATTAATCAATGGGTTAACGAACAAATCAAAACAGAAATCAAAGAATATATGGAGACTAATGACAACAACAACACAAAGCCACAACTTCTGTGGGACGCAGCAAAGGCAGTTCTAAGGTTCTAAGAGGAAAGTATGTTGGCATCCAGGCCTCTTTAAAGAAGGAAGAACATTCCCAAATGAATAGTCTAAAGACACAATTACTGAAATGGGAAAAAGAAGAACAAATGAGGCCCAAAGTCACCAGAAGGAGGGATATAATAAAGATTAGAGAAGAAATAAATAAAATTGAGAAGAATAAAACAATAGAAAAAATCAATGAAACCAAGAACTGGTTCTTTGAAAAAATAATCAAAATAGATAAACCCCTAGCCAGACTCATTAAGAGAAAAAGAGAATCTACATACATAAACAGAATCAGAAATGAGAAAGGAGAAATAACGATGGACCCCACAGAAATACAAAGAATTATAAGAGAATATTAGGAGAATCTATATGCTAACAAGCTGGAAAACATAGAAGAAATGGTCAAGTTCTTAGAAAAATACAACCTTCCAAGACTGACCAAGCAAGAAACAGAAAAACTAAACAGACCAATCATCAGCAACGAAATTGAATCGGTCATCAAAAAAATACCCAAGAACAAAACCCCCGGACCTGATGGATTCACCTCTGAATTCTACCAGACATATAGAGAAGAAATAACACCCATTCTCCTTAAAGTTTTCCAAAAAATAGAAGAGGAGGGAATACTTCCAAACTCATTCTATGAAGCCAGCATCACTCTAATACCAAAACCGGGCAAAGACCTCACCAAAAAAGAAAATGACAGACCAATATCCCTGATGAACGTAGATGCAAAAATACTCAGCAAAATATTAGCAAACCGAATTCAAAAATACATCAAGAGGATCATACACCACGATCAAGTGGGATTCATCCCAGGGATGCAAGGATGGTACAACATTCAAAAATCCATCAACGTCATCCACCACATCAATAAAAAGAAGAACAAAAACTACATGATCATCTCCATAGATGCTGAAAAAGCATTTGACGAAATACAGCATCCATTCATGATTAAAACTCCCAACAAAATGGGTATAGACGGCAAGTACCTCAACATCATAAAGGCCATATATGACAAACCCACAGCTAACATCATACTTAATGGCAAGACACTGAGAGCTTTTCATCTAATATCGGGAACAAGACAGGGATGCCCACTCTCTCCACTGTTATTCAATATAGTACTGGAGGTCCTAGCCACGGCAATCAGACAAAACAAAGACATACAAGCCATCCAGATTGGTAAAGAAGAAGTCAAGTTGTCACTATTTGCAGATGCCATGATACTGTACATAAAAACCCTAAAGACTCCACTCCAAAACTACTAGAACTACTATCTGAATTCAGCAAAGTTGCAGGATACAAAATTAACACACAGAAATCTGTTGCTTTCCTATACACTAACTATGAACTAACAGAAAGAGAAATCAGAAAAACAATTCCATTCACAATTGCATCAAAAAGAATAAGATACCTAGGAATAAACCTAACAAAGGAAGTGAAAGACCTGTACTCTGAAAACTACAAGACACTCCTAAGAGAAATTAAAGAGGACACTAACAAATGAAAATGCATCCCATGCTCTTGGCTAGGAAGAATAAATATTGTCAAAATGGCTATACTACCTAAAGCAATCTACAGATTCAATGCAATCCCTATCAAACTACCAACAGCTTTCTTCAATGAACTGGAACAAATAATTCTAAAATTCATATGGAACCACAAAAGACCCCGAATAGCCAAAGCAATCCTGAGAAGGAGGAATAAAACAGGGGGAATTACGCTCCCTGACTTCAAGCTCTACTACAAAGCCACAGTAATCAAGACAATTTCGTATTGGCACAAAAACAGACCCACAGACCAGTGGAACAGAATAGAAAATCCAAACATTAACCCAAACATATACAGTCAATTAATATTTGATAAAAGTGCCTTGGATATACAATGGGGAGATGACAGCCTCTTCAGCAGCTGGTGTTGGAAAAACTGGACAGCTACATGTAAGAGAATGAAACTGGACTACTGTCTAGCCCCATACACAAAGGTAAACTCAAGGTGGATCAAAGAATTGAATGTAAGTCATGAAACCATAAAACTCTTAGAAAAAAACATAGGCAAAAATCTCTTGGACATAAACATGAGCAACTTCTTCATGAACATATCTCCCCGGGCAAGGGAAACAAAAGCAAAAATGAACAAGTGGGACTATATCAAGCTGAAAAGCTTCTGTACAGCAAAGGACACCATCAGTAGAACAAAAGACATCCTACAGTATGGGAGAATATATTCATAAAAAACGTATCTGATAAAGGGTTGACATCCAAAATATATAAAGAACTCATGCACCTTAACAAACAGAAAGCAAATAATCCAATTAAGAAATGGGCAGAGGACATGAATAGACACTTCTCCAAAGAAGAAATTCAGATGGCCAACAGGCACATGAAAGATGCTCCACATCGCTAATCATCAGAGAAATGCAGATTAAAACCACAATGAGATATCACCTCACACCAGTGAGGATGGCCAACATCCAAAACACAAACAACAACAAATGTTGGCGAGGATGTGGAGAAAAGGGAACCCTCCTACACTGCTGGTGGGACTGCAAATTAGTTCAACCATTGTGGAAAGCAGTATGGAGGTTCCTCAAAAAACTCAAAATAGAAATACCATTTGACCCAGGAATTCCACTCCTAGAATTTACCCTAAGAATGCAGCAGCCCAATTTGAAAAGGACAGATGCACCCCTATGTTTATTGCAGCACTATTTACAATAGCCAAGATATGGAAGCAACCTAAGTGTCCATCAGTAGATGAATGGATAAAGAAGAGGTGGCACATATACACAATGGAATATTATTCAGCCATAAGAAGAAAACAAATCCTACCATTTGCAACAACATGGATGGAGCTAGAGGGTATTATGCTCAGTGAAATAGGCCAAGCCGAAAAAGACAAGTATCAAATGATTTCACTCATATGTGGAGTATAAGAACAAAGAAAAAAACTGAAGGAACAAAGCAGCAGCAGACTCACAGAATCCAAGAACGGACTAATAGTTACCAAAGGGAAAGGGACTGGGGAAAATGGGCGGGAAGGGAGGGATAAGAGGGAAAAAGGGGCATTACGATTAGCAGATGTAATGTTGGGGGAGCACGGGGAGGGCAGTACAACTCAGAGAAGACAAGTAGTGATTCTATAGCATCTCACTCCGCTGATGGACAGTGACTGTAATGGGGTTGGTGGGGGGGACCTGATGAAGGGGTAGTTTAATAATCGTAATATTGCACATGTAATTGTAGGTTAATGATAATAAAATAAATTATATTAAAAAAAAAGAAATGGGCAGAGGACATGAATAGACACTTCTCTAAAGAAGAAATTCAGATGGCCAACAGGCACATGAAAAGATGCTCCACATCGCTAATCATCAGAGAAAATGCAGATTAAAACCACAATGA
>JAVSCE010010430.1:0-12444 GCA_032199065.1 Smutsia gigantea
AGTGGCCCAAATCTTCACACTTTTCTTGTTGGAATACGTCCTAAGTATATTTTTAAAAATCAAGCACCCCCTTGTACATTTTGTATTTGCTCTCTGAAATTTTTAATGAGAAGTTTAATTTATTGCAAAAAAAAATGTATATTCCAGCACATGGCATAATCTCACTACTCAAAATTGATTCATGGACCAGCAACGTCAGCGTCTCCTGGGTGCTTGTTAGAAATGAAGACTCCTGAGTCCTTCTCTAGCCCTAAGTCAGAATCAGCATTTTAATAAGATTCCCAGGTAATTTATGTGCACATTAAAGTCTGAGAAGCACTGGTGTATATCGTGCACATTCTTGAAGCGTATCTTCATCAAAACCTTTCAATTTATAACAAAAGGTCTGTTATATGCCCTAATTGGAGAAGCCATTTCTTATTGTCAAAACAATTGGCCAAACCAGACTTGCTATTAGTCAGTAAAAAGAATTGACTTTCTTCACTGATACACGTGAATGTGCTAATCTGTGTGCTTGGCCAATCTTCTCCCTTCTGAGTACTGATTCTAGGATAAATGGGTAGCTGCATGGCTAGATAAATATATAAGGCACAAAGCTGTGCTCTGAATTTGTCACCTGAATAAAATATGGTGCTACAGCTTCTGTATTTCTTATTGGGGCTTTCTTTGCTTTACCCTTGGGATTCTCCCTCTAACTGAGGCTGTCTTAAAAGTATCCCTTTGTTTGGATGGCAGGAGAGTTTTACTCTTTGGGATAAGATTGAAGATAGGTGAGCAATACACCCCTGGTTAGAAAAGGGCAAGGGGGAGCTGTGAAAAGGGGTAAGGAGAAGCCAGACACCACAGATATGGCAGATGAGCCGTAGGGTGGCAAACATGTGGAAGCTGGAGATCTTAGAATTGACTCTCTTAAAGCTATCTGTATGCCCATGTATTGCTAGAAAGCTTTTGCGGACCGCAGTGGTATATGAACCCTGGTTTGAGAACATTGAGTTGGAGAGTGAGTACTTTTGGAACTTCCTGGGTTCAAGCCTGTTAACCCCTGTTCTGCCCTTGAATTCACATGTGTGTGTGTGCATATGTGTACACACGTGTACATGCACGAGTATGTTAAAAGAAATTTACTCCCATTTCACAACAACCAAAGTATCTGCCTGTTCCCTCCTCTGTTCCTGAATTCCAGCTTCACTTGAATTTATGAAATATGTAGTTAATGCCTGCTGTGTGTCAGGCACTGTAGCATGAATTGGTGATACAGAGGTGACCATGTAGATACAGGGAATTGGGCTCCACTAGTAATCAGTATGCAAACATTTGTGGGAATCATGTAGACATTTTCATCGGATCCTGAAAGAAGGGATGGCAAGAAACTCTCAGTGTTCACCTAGCAGCTCAACCGCCTTACAGGGGCAAGTTCCTAAAGAAAGGATGAAGAAGTCTGTTAAAGGAAAGCTGCATCTCCTTGTGCGTGCATGCGCATGCGCCTTCCAGCTGAACCATCATGGACCTGCAGTGTTATTCAAGTGCTTTTGTTTAATTCCCTTTGATTTGGTCCACAGTAACGTCACGTGTTTCTGTGGGCGATTCCAAGGCATCAGAGATGCTTTGTTGGGAATCAAAACCCAGTAAAACCTTTAGAGAAATTGGAGATGGGGAACTTTATTGGTTTTTAGGCCAGGTTATAATTTCATTCTGTTTTTCTGTCTGAGACACACATGCACACTGTTTTATCACCCATTAGGCATGTGTTCTGCTAATCACGAGATTTCAGATGAGAAAAATAAGCAAATGCTTGACTGGGGAGAAAGCAGAGGCATTAGGTCCTTAAGGCTTGCTGTTCCTGCACTGGGGCAATCAGCCAAACCCAGGATCCATGCCTCAGAAAAGAAGCAGGGCAGAGAGACTGTACTGCCCTGCTTGAGCTGTTGCCCGTGGTAACTTGTCGGGCCTGGGTTAGGGTTACTGCTGAGTCGCTGTTAGCAGTAGTAATTGTAAAGTGGCCCTCTAATTTTCCTACCTGAGGTGAACTCATTTTGGGTGTGCTGAGAATGTTCTCTGGGTGGCATCCTAGAACTTCTCACCAATACCGTCTCAGGACTCCTTGGTCTCAGCCCCCTCGTTGCCTTGCCTGACGCTGCAGGCCAGCCTGGGTGCTTGCTGACTTCCTCCCATTAACTTGGCTGAAGGCTGGGGCTTCAGGAGAGAGTCTCAGGCTATGAGAGGTTAGGACATAGTTAAATACCCAGAGACTGAGTCTCTGTCTTTCTGTCTTTGTCTTTCATTTGGTAATTTTTAATTTTTATATCATTTCAAACTTAACAGAAAAGTTGCAAGAATAATACAAAGAGCCCTTTCATGATACTAACATTACCTTTTATAACATTGACATCATTGAAGAGTTCAGGGCAGGTACTGTGTAGAATTTTTCTTACTTCGCATTTCCTGCTGTTTTTGCATGATTAGATTCAGGTTATTCACCTTTTTTCCCCCATTCTTCCTCTTCCCTCCCCTCCTCTCCCCTCCCCTCTCCTCTCCTCCCCTCCCCTCCTCTCCCCTCCCCTCTCCTCTCCTCTCCTCCCCTCCCCTCCCCTCTCCCTCCCTCCCCTCTCTTCTCCTCCTCCTCCCCCTCCCCTCCCCCTCCCCTCTCCTCCTCCCTTCTCTTCTCTTTCTCTCTTTCTTTCTCTCTCTTTTTTCTTTCTGTTTACTGGGTACTGAACATTTATTAAGTAAAGAACTTTTAAAAACTAGCAGCTTTATTGAAATACAAGTCACTCACTTAAAGCATACAGCTCAGTGGTGTTCAGTATATTCCTAGGGTTGCTCAGCCATTACTGTGATCGATTTTCAAACACCTTCATTAGCCCAAAAAGAAACCCTACACCCAATAGCAGTCACTTCCCACCCTCCTCCCCCCAGCCCCGACAACCATTGATCTGCTTTCTGTCTCTATGGATTTGCCTGTTCTGGATATTTCCTATAGATGGAATCACACAATATGAGACCTTTTATGTCTGGCTTCTTTCACTTAGCCTAATGGCTTCAAGGTTCATCTGTACGGTGGCACAGATGAGCACTCCATTCCTTTCTGTTGCTGAATACCATTCCAGTGTATGGATAGAGCACGTGTTTGCCCACTCATCAGTGGTGATGTGTTGTTTCCGCCTTTTGACCATTATGAATAATGTGTACAAGTTTTTGTGTGGATATATATTTTCATTTCCTTTTAGTCTATGCCTGAGAGTATACACTGGGTCATGTGGTAAGTGCACCTGACCTTTAGAGGGAAAGGTTTTGTGTTTTTGACCTGCTGTCACCCTGGGAGGGTGAAGGCAGGGAAGAGGGGGCGAGGTATCGTGGGGTGGACCCTGGCAGACCCCCACGGTGCCCGGCCTGGCGGTGCTGTTTTTATGGGCACAACAAGCTCATCCTCCTCAGCCCCTCAGGACCTCATATTCCGGAGACTAATGACACTCCGGGGTCTGTGGCCTTGGCTGCAAGTAGGGATTTTTGATATTTAGCCTGTAGTGAGGGGTGCCTATGAAAGACGACCCCCGGAGTGTGTCATAGGGTGTCAGCTCCACATCTTCTGGGAACACACCACCTGTTCAGCTCTGTTAGCTCCCATCTCATCTGGAACGAATGGCCTTTTGTAGGTTTTTCTCCCCAAACAATGCCCCAAAGTTATGGCCTTGCAGTTGCCAGCCCCCCCAATTGGTCCTTCATTTCATAGCCTGCTGTTTGTGTGGTGTCTGGGCCTTGACTGGAGGGCCATGCTTTTTCTTAGGGTCTGTAGTTTATTAAGATGTTTGCTGGAATCCAGTGATTTATCTATTCCATGAAGAATTGGAGGAGTGTGTGTGTTTGTGTAATGGTCAGGAGAGGGACATGGCACAGTGAGAAGAAATTATCTCTGAAACAGAATCATATGTGGCTGGAAAAATGTATACTTTCTATACTGAATCCCTTTTCCAGGGGCTTTAATTACTGAAATGACAATAGGGTCTTGTGCTATAGTGTCACAGATCAGTGGCCCCCTGTGTGGGTTTCCAGGACACTGGCAGTATCGCGTGAGGCCTTCATCACTTAGGCTTTGGGGCACTCAGAACAATTTTCTTCTGCTTTGTTGAACTGACCTGAATTTGGGGTGCGATGGCTTCCCTGACTTCCACCACTGGTAGGTTTAGGCTCCAAGTTTTGTTTATGTGTCTTCATCCTGTATATAGCCGTGACTCAGATCATAGCAAACATTGGGCTTGAGATTCCTTGCCCTGGAATTCAAAACCATCCATGATTACGGTGTAGTGGATAAGAATGAAGGTCGTGGGGGTAGATTGCCCTGGAATAATCCTGGCTCTGGTTGACCTTAGTCAAGTAACTTAACCTCTTGGACACCAGTTTCCTCATCTATTAAATGGAAATAAGAATGGTACGTACCTCATACAGTTTTGGGGTAGATTAAATAGGTTGACAGAAGTAATACACTCAGAAAGTGCTTAGGAAGGACTTAGCTGTGTTTGCTGTTGTGATTATTATCCTTTGTTCCACCTACTTGCGCTGTTGACCCAGCTCAGATACCACCTCCTCTATGAAGCTGTGCCTGCCTGAGTGTCTTTCTTGCTCATTACTGTCAGCATGGTACCAAGCATAGTGCCTAGCATATGATAAATGTTCAATAAATATTTGTTGAATGAATAAGTGAATGAATGAGCGCATTTTCCTACGTGGCAGCAATCCACTTCTCCTTGAGGCTTCGATAGCATTCTGTCTTTACCTCCTTTTGTGGAGTTCTCCATGTTTAACCTTTATTGCAGTTAATTGTGCTTTAAATGTAATTCCTTTCTCCAGATGGTCGGCCCTTACAGAAGAGAGCCTGGCTCAGTTGTTTTGGTATTTCCTGTGAGGCCTTGCATGCAGGGCAATAAATATATGGTAAATAATTAATCCGTTTTGAAAACGATGGTCTTAAACTATTAAATAACTGGGTGTTTTTTACTGGACACAAACACAGAGACATATGTGTACAGAGAGCCTCTCCCTCCAACAATTTCGTGGCATGTGGCTTACTTTCTTTTCTCCTAAAGGAAGTGATAAAGCTGAAAGTTAAAGAGGTGGGTGACAGTGGGAGCCAGAGACTCATAATAAATACAAATGTGACTCCAGTTCAAAGAACAGGTTGATGTTAAAGTTTTATTGGAGTTCAACCATTTTAGAAAATATGCCGGTTTTGTTCTGTTTTGAATACGCTCATATGTTGCATGCTTTTCTTTGATAAAACCATACAAAACCCTTTGGCTCTGTCTGAAGGAATGATTTACTATTTGCATCAGGTCCTGTAGTTCGAAGGTAATAACTGTTCCTGGGCTTCTTGGGTTCATGCTTGCTTGCGAATGCTCTGGTTTTCTGGTGGGCAGCCAAGGCCTGTCCCTTCTCAGGTGCGGCTGGTTAGGAAGCACGACAAGTCCCTGGGCCAGTGGTCTAGAACAGACCAAGGCAGTCCACACGCAGACGGGGCTCCTCCCTGGATGCCCAGACGACAGAGGACAGGTCAAAGGGATGTCGATGGCAATTGGTACTGGAAGAGAGCTCCTCATGTTCTTTAGGATCAGGTAACACTTGGCCAAACTGGGAAGCACAGAAGTGAGTTATATTGAACCCAGCCCCATGCATTCTGCCTAAAGAAGTATGGAGTGGGTCCAGGTGATTTTTCCTCACTTTGACCTTTGAATTTGTGGATTACATGTACCCTGGAGTTTTGGTAAGTTGGTGAAAAAAATTTTTAAGTGTGTTATCCAGGGTAAGCTAACTGTTGTAACATCCTCAGACCTCAGTGCCTTAGCCCAATAAATATTTATTTCTCATGCTACAATCCAGTGTGGGTTGGCACGGGGTGGGGGTGGGGGCTGTGCTGCACATGGTCATTCAAGGACCCAGGCTCCTTCTGTCTTGTGGCTCCACCCTCCCTGAGGGCCTTGGGCCATCCGCTGGAACCCCAGATCCAGCCAGCAGTCAAGGCACAAGACAGAGGCAGCAAGTGTGGGGGTATGTGAAGGCAGTTGTATGGGCTCAGCCTGGAACTGGTATTTATCACTCCCACCCACATCCCACTGACCAGCGTCAGTTCATGTCCATACCTAGCCACAGGGAAGCTGGGAAATGTGGTCTAGCAGCATGCCCAGAGGAAAGGCAAATGGTTTGGTGAAGAACTAGTTAACCTCTGCCACAAAAACCACACTGGAAACTTCCCCCCTCTGCTGCTATAAGGAGGGACAGGGTACTTTACTGTGGTTTGGAAATGCTTGATTTAAAAATTGCTACCAGTGTGTCCTAGGGAAGGGGCCAGTGCTGAATAAGCCCAGGACATTCATTCAGATAGTTTTCTAGTAAGCATTTGCCCCAGGTCAGGCCTATACTGGGCATGGGGGCCTTGACGGCAGCAGTCCCAGCAGCAGGCCTTGTCCTTCAGGGCTGCCATTTGTCGGAAGACAGGCAATTGAACGTGCAAATTCCCCACAATATGAAGACAATGTGAGGGAACATAGGGGTGCCATGGGAGCACACAGCCAGAGACCTAAGGCAGTCTGGGAGAGCCAGAGAAGAATCTGGAGAAAGAAAAAAATGACATTTATGCTGAGACCTGAAGGAGGGATGGGTATTAAGACTTAGGCGGCCGAAGGACGGCAGGGCAGTGGTGTGGCTAAGTGTGTGCCATGCAGAGGGAATAGCTCAGTGGTTCTCAGACTTGGCTTTATTTTGGAAATTCTTGGGGTCGATTTGGCCAGCTAGCTCAGAATCTTGGGGGTGTAGGTCGAGGCATTGGTTTTATTTTTTGAAGAAGCCTCCCAGGTAATTCTGATGCACAGCCAAGGTCAAGAATCACTGAATAGCAGCTTCAAAGAGAGGCCTGGAGGAGGAGAGTGCCACCTGCCCCATGTGAGAGGCACCCGCACCTTTTCAGAATGAGGCTGCTTCCCCGCTGAGGCTTGGGGCAGTGGGGAAAGGGCAGAGGGGGAGAGGCTCAGATAAGGGGAAGCCACTTGCCAGGAGCAGCTTCTTCCTGGTGTAGTGAGGCTCACTTCTCCCCCAGCTCTCAGCCTGCCCAGGCTTTGCCCACCCTGAGCTCCACCCACAGGTTCTAATGAGCTTATCGTGGGCCTTTGGTGGTTTGGGGGAAGGTAGGACCAGAGCAAGGATGGAGTATATAAAAACCTGCCTCTCTGACTTTTTAAGCAGAGAAGGGCCGCAGCTCAGGCCCTGCTCACGACTGGCTGGAGCCTGCATTTTCCTGGGACCGGGCATGGCAGGTGGAGCCTCAGAATTGTCAGGCACCCTTTGGGGAACTAGCCGGCAAGCAGGTACTCAGGGCTTCCTTCCTTAGAAAGAGCCCACTGGGATTCATCTGGCCGGCATGCGGGCTGCACATACTGGAGGGGTCCACAGGCTGTTGTTTCTGGTCCCCTCTTGGGCCCGTCAGTGTGTTCCCTCCTGAGGAGAAGACAGAGACCCCAGGGCCCTAGGCCTGCAAGCTAAACAGGCTCCATGTTTGTAGGCCTCATGCCTTCCCAAGCCACACCATTTTGCTCGTGTGTGGAAGCCCTCAGAACAGCCTTGCAAAGCATAAACCTTAACTTTACCATTTTATCACTCCAACTACCAAATTGGAGGCATGGAAATGTTGGGGCTGTATACTGAATCAAAATCCAGGCTGTGTCTCTCAGAAGGCTGTGAGGCTTGGGGACAATCATCCTAAATATGGAGGAAGCTTGTTTAAGAATAAAACTGAAGGAAAAGTTTAGATCTACTTTTACTGTCTTTCTCACAGTAAAACTATGATTGCTGCGTTTTCCTCAGAGATAAAGGAAAAAACTTACCTCTCCTCTTACCCAGGCTCTGTCCTTTCATGATGAATGCATGTTTCTAGGCATCCTGAGTGCTGGGGGTGGGAACAAAGGCTTAGGAATGATTTATATCTGGATATTGACCTCGTGGATATATATGGATATCTAGAAACTGCCTTAAAAATAAAACTGTAGTGATTAGCTCTATGATTATGTATTGTAGTCCTTTTGCCAGGAGATTCCAGGTAAACATTTAAGCTAAAAAAAAAATCAAGCCACCCCCCACCATCAGTTTCCACTGGGGGTGATCAGTCACCATGGCACTGTAGGGCCTCAATGTACTTTCCCAGATATTTGGGTATAATACCCATTGCCAGATAGGAAGAATGAGCTATGGAGGACAGGAAAACCTGCTGGAATCCAAGATGTACAGGGGAGTCCACTTGGTTTCTCTGCCAGAAATAACCCCTTTCTCTAACTCGCGGGCTCTTACCTCTCAGTTCTCCCACTGAACAGTTGAGAAGACAGAAGACCTGCATGGTCAAGTGCCTGGTCCAAGGTCACACAGCTGTTCAGTGGTAAAGCCAGCACTAGAAACCTGATCTCCTGAGGCCTAGGGAGGGCTCAGCTCATTACCTTAACAGAGATAGCAGGCCGGGTTTTGATGGCATGCCAGTCTTCATCATCTGATAGTGGCTGTAGAATCATTGTGTTGAGAAGGCTTCTGAGGCCCAATATTTACTCACTCAGAAGTGCAGTCAGTCATTAACTTGGTCTAGCAGGGGTACAGGTGAGAGGGTTTGTCGCATTCTTCCTGTGTCTCCAGCCATTATAGCGTGCCGTGTTTTGATTTCTACAGAAGGTTCTAGAACTTCTGTTGCCTCCACAATTCTGCTAGTGTAAGTCTACGCTTCTTCAAGATGATCTGACAGCCATGTCTGCCACCCCTACAGGGAAGCCCTGAAGGAGGACAAAAGTGTTCTCAACCTACTGGGGCACTTTCTCTTGATGCTTCTGAATGAGACCCTCAAAATTCCCAACCCTAGTATGCCCCTCCCAGTATCTCTACCACACATTCCAGAGAGTGGAAAAGGAGATAAAAATAATACCCTCACCCACCCTCCAGATGCAAATTTCTCCTCCATTTTTCCTCCTGTGTCTCATGGTAGATGGCCCAGGTCCAAGTAGGCAGTCAGTTTGGGAATTGACTCGAATGGCAAATATACACACAGACAAACACACAGACACACAGACACACACACAGACACACAGACACAGACACAGACACACACACACACACACACACACACACACACACACACTGGTCCAAGAGCACCAGGAACATCTGCCATCGCCTAGAAGAATTAGGTGCCTCACATTCAGAGGCATGGATGCATTTTTCCGATTCGAGGTGAGAGCTGCCCTCTCATCTTACCCTTGGCCCTCCCTCCCACAGCCCATTTCCTGGGGGAGGCAGACTCTTTGCTTCGGGTCAGAAGTGCTCGTCCTTCTTGCTCTAGAACAGTAGCCCCACCTCCAGGACAAGAATGAAATCCTTTGGGCCTTTCCCAGGGAGGTTCGAGTTTTCAGCGTCAATCAGACACATCGGCTCCCCGGCTTCATTTTGGATCACTTCTTTGGGGGCACCTGACATTCCGGTTTTTCCCCACTAGCCAATCACAGTCCCTGGCAGGTGTGGGCAAGCTGTGTGACTGCACTGAGCCTCAGTTTTCCTATTGGAAAAATGGAGACAGCGGTAGTTCCTACATCATGGAAGTGTGCAGTAAGTGTTCCCTATTATTGTGAAGGCATGAATACAGAGCCCTTGAAGGGGCATTGTTGTGCACACTAATTTTGTGTTGGCTCTGTGAGCATTTCAAAGTGAGAGAGGGGTAGGGAGAGAGAGGGAAAGCAAGCGAACAGCAGGTGGGCTGTGCCTATCATGAGAATGGTGTCACTGTGGAAAATTGTCTAGTACATGACATTGGGTATCATTTAGGCTGGTGCGTCTGAAATGCTGATGAGCATAAGGATCATCTGGGATCTTACTTAAAATGCAGATTCGGATCCAGCAGGTCTGGGCTGAGGGGCTGGGACTCAGCATGTCTAACCAGCTCCCACTGGATGGCAGTGCTGCCGGCCTGTGGACCCACTTGGACAAGCACGAGTCGAGGTGGCAGTAGGCCAGCACTGCCCTGTGAGTTTGGAACGACCAGAATGTTCATGGCGCCATGGGCAGTGAGTTGGATTGGTGTATCCAGCAGCCAGCCTAGCTGAATGGAAAAATACAGAAAAGCCCAGCTCTGAAGAGCCAGGTTCTAGTCCTGGCAAAGTACTGTGAGACAGTGAGCAAGTCCTTTCCTGCCCTTGGCTTTGGCGGCTTCCCCCTCTCTTCAGGCAATGGAAGCTTAGGTACGTGTAAGGCCTTGCTACTCCCGCAGCAGTCCTTCCAGCTAGAAGATGCCATCTGTCTGGTAAGTTCAAAGTCCAGCTCTGCTGACAGACATCTCAGAAACGAATCACTCCTCTTACACAATGGGGATGTCTTCATCAAGAAATACCTTCTTTCAGTTCTCCAAGATTCTCCTTGGTGACATACAGAGAAGGGCAACCAGTAAAAATTATTCTGAACCAGCACCTGCCTGCATTCGAGTGGGTGGGCGAGCGTCGAGGATGCTTAGCCTCTTGGTGGCTTAGACCCTGGCGCTCCTCTAGAGCATGTTCCTGGAGGAATGGCTTCTACCACCAGTGACCCCTCCCTCAGGCCCTCAGTGAACTGCAGCATGGTCTCCTTGTCTCTCCCAGACCTAGCACCAGCTCCTGTGTCTTTCTTTCAAGTTGGTGCGCACGGGCTGGGTTGGGGAGCAGGGTGGGGGCGTGCTCCCATCCGTCCGTGTTCTGGACCTGCCTTCTGCTCTCTGATGGGAATTGCGGCTGAAAGTGTACTTGTATTCCATTGAGTCCAAAAGGAAGAAGCAAAATTATTCCAAGATTTTAGTTCCATGGAGGAGTTTAATTGTAGAAATTTCAGCTATATGAAAAAATAGAGTAATACAAGAAACACCATTCAGATTAAGAACTGAACTACTACAGATGAAATTGTAGTTTACACTCCTCCTCGTAGAGTCACCTTCTTCAACCATACCCTGAAATGTCGTGTTAGTAACTCCCAGGCATGTCTTTATATTTTAGTGGATAGGTGTGTATTCCTAAGCGGCATTTAGTATTGTTGTGCCTGATCTTAAATTTGTGTATATTGTTTTGTACTGTATGTATCTTTCTGAAACTTGCCTTTTCCCCTAAACATTATATATGGAGATTTATTCACACTGTTACTTGTAGCTCTTTTTTGATTCATTTTTAATTGCTGTATATAGTTCACTATATGAATGTACTTTCATTTATTTGTACTCTGTTGATAGACACTTGTTGTTTTTAGTTTTTCCTCTTCCAAGCAATGCTCTGATGAACATATGTCACTTTGATACATGTATGTGTGAGATTTTCAGGGTAGTGTTTTTCACAGAGTGTGTCGTGACCCATTTGTGGGTCATAAACTCAAACCAATGGGTTGCAACTGGTACTGGAGAAAAGAAAATAGAATAGAATGCATTAGAAAAATCTCAGGATGTATTGCCCATGGTAAGAGTAATTACTGTTCATTCAACTTGTTTCAATTACAAGGTGACACAGTACTCTGACACCCAGCTATCTTGTAATTGAAACAAGTTTAATGAAGTTAAACTTACAGTGGGGGTCATGGTCAACCTACGGATGGATGTGCTGGGTTGAAGGCTGTGTGCATCTCTGGCTTTGTGAGAACTTGGCCAAATTCCTCTTCCAAGGGTAGCCGTTTACATGTCTATGAATTTTTAAGTCCAAAAGCTCAAGGAAAAATGGACCCTAAAAGCTGATGGGAACTAGAGAATGAGTAAGAAAAAAGTAAAGCTTAAAATCTCAACCTTCCTGGCTCCTCTTGCTTGCCCCTTAACCCTAAAGTAAACACTGGGTTTTCTTGACCTTGTAAATTTGCTTTTAATCTTAAAAAAGATAAAAAGTTTAGAAGGAAATTCCTCATCTTCCTGTCTTTCTCGCCTCAGTTCAGGAAGGGGCGAGCTGGAAGGAGGTAATAAATAAGCAGCCCCTCCCTTTTGGGAATCCATTAATTAGAAGTCTGAGGAGAGCTGTGTCTAACCCTTGTTCTCTAGTTGCTGTGGGCAGATTTGCAAAGTTGGGCACAGATTTCTCTGGATCAGGGTCAGTGGTGCCATCATTCTTGCTTGTTTAAAAGTGAAGCAGAGATTTGGGGAATCTAAGGAGCTGTCCCCCCAGAGGTCATCTCTCAGCGGGGCTGGCCAGTTCCTGCTCTAGTTCTGAACCCCTCAGGGAAGGAGAAGCCCTCTGAACTGATTGCTGATTTGTGCTCTGTTGCCTGGAAGTGTGGATCCATGTATTTTCTCCCACTCTGTACTGCACGAGCAAGACCTGGCAGTGTAAAGAAGGCAGGCTTTGGAGGGAGGGAACCCTGAGCCCTCCACCTGGACCCACTTCGTGCCAGTCCCTGTACTCAGCACCTACCGTTTGTCATCCCAATTCTTCCTTGCAGTGG